>JBAKBP010022059.1:0-39527 GCA_037953745.1 Lithodes maja
CAAGGATAACTTGATAACGTGTGTACTGGGCAGGGTGACTGGTGAGCGAGATGGGTTGAGTGCTCAGAGCCCTTCGGCCATGCTTCCCCTACACTCGACTCCCAGCCATCCCAGTAGTTTGCCGACCCCGGGTACGCTTCCACAGGTGGGTGGTGATTGGCAGGTTGGGTTGCCCCTGGGGGGACCACCGGTAATTTCAAACATTGTAGCACCTTCACCTCCTCAAGGGTTAACTCCAGAATTATTGTTTCAGCTCGAATTAGCTAAGATCGAAGAGAGAAAGGCTATCAGGGTATCTGAGCTTCAGCTTCAGCAGCAACAAAGGACAGGTGAGCTCCAGCAGCAAATAGAATTAGCCAAGATAGAAGAGAGAAAAACTATCAGTCAGGAGCACATAGAGCTAGCAAAAATCCAAGCTGAGTCGACTAGGTACTGTGCCGACATGGATGTAGAGAAGTCGCGAGTAGAGACAACGGGACAGCGACTTGGGGCTGGTAACCGTGTTCATGAGCAGTCTCTCTCGCACTTATTGAAACTGGTTCCGGTGTTTGATGAGAGTGGTGTAACAGAATTTTTCACACGCTTTGAGAAGAAGTGCCAGGAACACCAGTGGCCAGAGAATAAATGGGCAGCACTTGTATCCTCTAGATTAATAGGCAAGGGTCTTAAAGCCTACGATGCGTTACCTTTGGAGTTATGTATTGTGTACGAGGATCTCAAGGAGGCTGTCCTGAGGGCTTACGAACTGAAACCAGAAACGTACCGTTTGAAGTTCCGGGGTGTAACTAAGGGAAGAGATAGCACCTTTTTGGAACACGCCCGGGACTTGTCCGATGCTATGGGGAACTGGCTCCGATCTGAGAAGGTCACAACATTTGATGAAATTAAGCAGTTAATGATGTTGGAGCAGTTCTTTAAGAGCACGGGCGGTGATCTAACTTTGAACTTAAAGGAGAAAAACCCAAGAACTCTAGTAGAAGCAGCAGAAATGGCTGATCTACGGCTGTCGTTGATTCGGGGTTGCGGGTCCTCACAGAAGTACGATGCAAGTGCTAGGGACCGTTATCCTCCCCCTCCCCGTAGCAACGACACATTTAAACAAAAGAGCAATGAAACTAAAGCTGAATTCAAACCTAACACCACGCCGTATAAGAAAAGTCAGGGGCCTGTTACATCACAGTATAAGCCGAAACCGAAATGTATGTGTTTTAAGTGCCACAAGGAGGGTCGTAAAGCAAATGAGTGCCCTAGTCGACCTCCTCCGGCATCCGTGTGTTTTGCTCACGGCATTGGAGTGTTCAAGAGGACATCGGAGCTTGTTAGAGGCAATTCTTCCGAGGTAAATACACTGCCAGTGCAGAAGGATCCGGAAGGCTTATTCCCTGTCCGTGATGCCTTTAGTGACCACAGGGGACTCGGTTGTGTGGAGTGGGGGGGTAGAAGACATGAGGTGAGAATTTTGCGTGACACTGGGGCATCGCAAACACTGTTGAGAAATTTCACTGGTAAACCTGTAAATACGGCGCGGGTGGTTGTGGTTCAGGGAGTTAATGCAACAAGGTCATACCCGCTTGTAAGAATGAAGATGGAGGTTGATGGTGTGACTCGTGACCTGGATGTAGGCATTGTGGAGAAGTTACCTGTTGGGGGCGTCGACCTCCTTCTCGGCAACGACTTTGCGGAGCCTACTTCTGAGGCTCCACCCTTGGTCGTTGCCGAGAAGCCGGCCGACGTGAGTAGGGAGGAGCAGGAGTGGGTTGAGAAGTGTCGGGGGCAACCTATGGCATGTGTTGTCACCCGTTCCCTTGCATCCAGGGGGTCACATTCTGGTCAACAGTCTTTAGATCAGCGGAGGAAGGGTACCGAGAAGGGGTTGAAAGTTGATGCGGTTGAGAGTTCAGTATCAGCGGACATTCTCGGGGACTCATTATTAGGACCAATTTTCGAGTCTAGAGAAGACCCATTAACTGTTCCTGAGAAGGCAGTGGATGGGCCTAAACAGACGATGAGACAGCAACGGTACGCAGAGAGAGAGCAACGGGAGGCCAAATTTAATTTAGGAGGGGGGCATGAGTTGTTTCGCAAGCACTTGGATAGGCTTGCTCCTTCGGACATTCGTAAGTTGCAATTGGAAGACCCGGAGGTTCTTGAATGTGGTACCGGTGCTGTCGAGTTGGAGGAGGACAGTGATGCACAGTCGGGAGATTTTTTTTTCATAGATGGCATATTATACCGGCGATTCCAAGATCCGCAGAGGAATTGGGAGGGGGAGTCAGGAGAGGTAGACCAGCTGGTCGTGCCGAGGGTTTGCAGGGAAAGCCTACTTAGGTTGGCCCATGATGTACCACTGGCGGGACATCTGGGTGTCCGTAAGACGGTTGCAGCCTTGGGGAAATTATTTTGGTGGCCTGGTCTGAGAGCACAAGTTATGTCATGGGTGGCAATGTGTGATGTGTGTCAGAAGGTTGGCAAACCGAATCAGAGCATTCCTAAGGCGCCGTTACACCTCATTCCTGTCAGTGGGCCTCCCTTTAGTAAGGTTATAGTGGATATGGTTGGCCCCCTTCCCCCTACAAGTGCCGGAAACAAGTTTCTCCTGACCATCATGGATGTAGCAACAAGGTACCCTGACGCTTACCCTATGAGAAATGGGTCAGCGAAGACGGTGGTCCGAAACTTGCTAGTGTATTTTTCCCGGTATGGTTACCCGCAGGAGATTCAGTCAGACCAAGGATCCAACTTCACTTCTAACCTCTTTGTTCAAACTATACAGCAGCATGGGATTGTTACGGTTGTGTCATCTGCGTATCATCCGGAGAGCCAGGGTGTGTTAGAGCGATGGCACTCAACCTTAAAATCTATGCTTCGTTGTTATTGCTTTGAGAATGGGAAAGATTGGGATCTTGGCCTGCCATATGTTTTGTTTGCTGCACGGGAGGTACCTGGGGAAAGTTTGGGATTCAGCCCTAATGAGCTCGTCTTTGGACACCGTGTCAGAGGGCCTCTCCATATGGTTAAAGAAATATGGGAGGGTGCAGAAAAACCTTGTTCTATGCTCAAGTATGTCCTCGACAGTCGGGAACGGATGTTGCGCAGTCTGGAGTTGGCTGGCCGTAATTTGACTAGCTCTCAGGCCCTCATGAAGGACAGGTACGACCTCAAGGTTAAACTCAGGGAGTTTCACGTGGGACAGGAGGTGTTGATTCTACTGCCCCTTGTAGGTCACCCCTTATCCGCGAAGTACACTGGTCCTTATAGGGTGGTTGAGAAGCTATCGGACCTGGATTACTTGGTAGCCACTCCAGACAGACGTAAGCGCAATCAGTTATGTCACGTTAATCTTATGAAGGAGTATGTGAGGCACCCCCCTGAGCCTCTCACTGTGCCTGTGATGACGTTTAGCAGTCAAGGTGGAGAAGGAGAACGGGACAGTCAAGCTCAGGTGGAGGATAACTGGGATCATCATGTCTCTGCGAACCAGTGGGCGGGGAACACGAACCAGGCGGCTCAGGAAGCGTTGCAACACTTACCTGAGCATCAGCGGGTGGCTGTGGAGCGCCTGTTCGGTTCATACCCCTCTGTTTTCGCGGAGCACCCAGGCCTCACTACCCTAGAGGTGCACGACGTGGACGTGAGAGACCACCCCCCTTTCAAGTCAGTTCCCTATAGGGTGCCCCCTATTAAACTGCCGGCCCTCCGGGCGGAGTTGGAGTATATGTTAACAAGGGGGCTGATTGAGAAGGGGGTGGTGAAGTGGACATCTCCCGTCACGCTGCAAACAAAACCGGATGGTAAGGTGCGATTCTGTGTAGACTACAGACGGTTAAACGGTTTGACGCCCACCAACCCATACCCTCTTCCTCGGGTCGACGACTGTGTGGACAAGATAGGCAATGCAAAGTACCTAACCAAGGTGGACTTGGTTAAGGGATACTGGCAGGTGCCCTTGTCCGAACGAGCGAAAGAGGTATGTGGTTTTGTGGTGGATGGTGCTACCTACCGCTGTAACGTTATGCCTTATGGTCTAAAGAACGCACCCGCTACCTTTCAGAGTTTGATGAATGATATAACGGGAGACATTCCTAATTGCACAGTATACCTCGACGATGTTATTATCTATGACAACAGCTTTACGAATCATTGTGAGCACGTAGAACTCCTGTTCAAGAGGCTTAGTGAGGCTGGCTTGGTGGTCAACCTGGCAAAGTGTGATTTCGTGCGGGCGTCCGTGCAGTATCTTGGGTTCATGGTGGGGATGGGACAGGTGTGCCCCCCACAGAACAAGATAGCTGCGATTGATCACTTTCCCCGGCCGGCCACCAAGAAGCAGATCATGAGGTTCTTAGGTATGATCGGATACTACAGACGCTTCATTAAGGGGTACTCTACCGTGCTAGCACCTCTGACAGATCTTTTAGCGAAGGATAAGAAATTCAAATGGGCGCCTGAGTGTGAGAAGGCGTTTAGCGTAGTAAAACACCTGTTGTGCACTCACCCGATCCTCAGGGCCCCTGACTTTAGCCTACCTTTCCAACTAGCAATGGATGCTAGTGGTGTGGGGGCTGGTGCCGTCCTTATGCAAAAGGACGATGATGGGCTGGAACATCCTGTTAGTTTCTACTCGAAGAAGTTCAATTCAGCCCAAAAGAACTACTCTGTTGTCGAGAAAGAGCTGCTGGCAATTGTCCTTGCACTGAGGCATTTCGAGGTCTATGTTCCAGCCTATGGTCCAGTCGTTGTAATTTACACAGATCATCACCCTCTCAAGTTTTTGAACCAGTTTCACAATCGGAATATGAGGCTGACCAGGTGGTCGCTAATGTTACAGGAATATAACCTGGACATACGCCATATTGCCGGTTGTGACAACGTGATTGCAGATTGTCTTTCGAGGGTAGATGATCCTGGGTAGATTGACACACGGGTAGCCTCCTGCTTTAGTTTGAATGGTATTTTGCGCTTGGTGCTTGGTGGCTCGCGGTTGTAGCCCAGCGTATTGGGTCGTAAAGCAGGAGTTGAGCGTTTGGTATAGAAGAAAAACTAGGCTTGCCCCTATAGTGCAGCCGAAATAAACAAATTATAAACATAAAAATCAAATAAAAAACTTTCTTTGATAGTTGAATTTTTTCAGTATGTTATAGCAGTAATTCTGAGTTGCACTCCTCTCAGAATGCTGGGCTAGAGAATCTCGCTCCTGAGGAGCATAACTACATATAATTTAACCTATTGTGTTGGGAGGGTTATAATTTTGAAAAACGTTTTGTTGAAGAACTGTGCCAGATATTTTACTGCCGCTGGGTGATGGGAAGTGGAGATACAGCATGGGTTCTAACCATCAGATTTTTGTGAGCCTTGGGGCCTCTGAGAAAAATCTTGGGGGGGGGGGGTGACGTTAACCACTCCGTTAGAACCGCATGGCTTGTCCTACTCACTAGGATCGCCAGGGCAGTGGATGGGGCTACAGTTTATGTATTAGAGTGTGCTTTATTTCATATGAAAGCTCGTGTCATGGGCAGTCCAGAAAGGCTCTTTGTTTTCACCCATGTCAAGGCTTTATATATTTAATTGTAAAGTATATGTTTTATCATTAACTAGTAATGATGGGATCTGGGAGAGAGAGAGAGAGTAGAACAGAGTGAGAGGGGGGCGCGCAGTGTTTTTGTCCCGCTCGATGACGTCACGGCTGGCTGCCTCGTGGGGGTTGGTTGAGAGAGGTTCTTCCCATGCTGTTAGCTCTTGTTAGTGGCTGGAGGACTTGCAACCGCTTTTTTCCCACGCGGCTCGAGCTGGTGCGAGTATATATACAGTTCCTCGCCACTCTCTCCCTCAGATCTGGTTTCTAGAACGCACCCATCTTTTTCACTTGCTACCTGTCCCCTGCTCCGTACCTGAGAATCTTTTCCTCTGCCTACCTCTCTCTTTTTTCATATCTTTCACCACCTTGTTATTAATATTATACCCCCTCTGGTTAACTCTGCAAAATCAGCTTCATGCTGGCCAGTTGTATTGTGCGTTAAGGTCTGATATAACCCATGTATGTTAGTTGTTAAGATAAGTGGATCACGAAGCATTGGTTGGCATTTATATTGTTTAGTACTGCTTCCTTTAGTTATTAGTGTTCTGCTGGATTAGATAATGCTAGACTAGGAGTCTGATATTATAAGGTATTGTTTCCTACGAGTGCTGGCTTCAGTTAAAAGCGGCACGACATACCTGAGAACTGGAGTTGATTGAGTAAATTCTAGTCTGTGTGCCATTGAGAGTAGAGCATGCACGAATGAGTTTTTTTTTGCCTATACCATTCTGCACTGTTCTAGTCTCGATTGTTTGTCTTTGAGGTACGCCAGGAGAACGCTTAATACTTCGGTATTAAGGTTTCTCAAGAGAGCTACCCTTCATTATAACGTAATATTTGACGCACAGACTTGAGATTTGCACTAGGCTATGCAGCATGACATGCGCACCAGTATCTCGTATCATTGACTCTAGCTAGACTTTATCAGTCACAGTAGACATTAAGTATATTAACCTAATTACTCTTTTTATGCATACCCATTTATGATTACACAAGCATTTCGCAGCCTAGTTTGATGTATTGAGACACAAACGACTTAGGCTCTTTTTGTTGATAGGAATACTGCATTGTCGTGGCGATTATTATTATTGTTGTAGTGTTTAGGATATTCTTGGCTCCGACGGCATTATATATTCTGCCTTTTTGTGTGCATAGCCTGCACGAGCATTGTTCCGCTGCCTGCCTTTTTGGGTTCCATTTCCGATACGAGCATCTTTATAGCATCTAACATTTAAAGAAGATTCCTTGTTAGTGTTGAAGGACTTTAGTGCACTTTCTTTCATGCAGGAGTGCCTGACATTTATTGATTAAAGTAACGTAAGCTGTAACTTCTCTTACCACCTTACTTTGCATACCATAACCAAGCATCTTCGGTTATAGGTAGTAATAGGCTGTTTTCACATAACATTAAGCCTAGAGTAGACGCACATTTATTGAGAGTTTGATAGCCTATTATTGCATATAGAACTCTGTAGAGTATTTGTGTTCTTTGTTCACTGGGAATATACTTCAGAGGTTGGATCTAGCGCTTTCCGTTGTAGCATTTATGCCATTACTAGTCCAATGAATAAGAGCCCTGATATATTTGAACCCCAGTCGTAACAGCATCTAAATGGACCAATGTAAGTAGCGGGGTACCCCAGGGATCGGTACTAGGACCAATTCTCTTTCTAATTTACATCAACGACATAGATGAGGGCCTCACCTGTACAATCTCAAAATTTGCTGACGATACAAAAATTGCAAATAGCGTACTCTCAAAAGAACAAGTTGACGATATGCAACACAATCTAGATAAATTGTCATGTTGGGCCCAAACTTGGCAAATGAGTTTCAATGCGGATAAATGTAAAGTACTACATGTCGGATACCTAAATGAGAAAGCAAACTATTCGATGAATGGCACTCAGCTTAAGAATGTAAACAGAGAAACCGATCTGGGAGTAACAATATCGAGTAACCTAAAACCGAGTCAACAATGTTCAGAAGTTGTTAAGAAGGCAAACAAAATAATTGGCTTTATAGGCAGGTCATTTGAGCATAAATCCAAAGAAGTTATCCTAACCCTTTACATTTTCCTTAGTCCGCCCTCTTCTGGAATACTGCGTTCAATCCTGGTGCCCTTATTACCAAAAAGATATAAACAAGCTAGAACGAGTTCAACGTAGAGTTACCAAAATGATACCTAGCCTAAAGAACAAACCATACGAAGAGCGTCTTAGAGAATTAAATCTATTTCCTTTAACCCAGCGCAGATTAAGAGGTGACTTAATTCAAGTGTTCAAAATCATGAAAGGCACCGACAATATGAACTTTAGTAAGTATTTCACTATCGACCAATCTAATTACACGCGGGGAAACGGTTGCAAAATTATTGGTAAATCTTTTAACTCGCACGAATCTAAGAATTTCTTCTTCAATCAAGTTGTCAACTTGTGGAATTGGCTTCCCCGAAACGTTATAGACTGCATCACCGTTGATTCATTTAAACTCCGCCTAGACAAATATCTCTCATCAAACCCACGATTGACTGCGTTTGTAAATGAATAACTTTATTTATCCCCCCCTCAGTTACTAACCCATCTGTCCTCTACTAACTTCCTAATCCTGCCACGGACATTAGTTCCAGGGCAGTAATTCCCTTTCCAATGTTCCCTTACCCACTCTAAACCACTGTTTGGACACTTGATCCTCAGTGTTTTGGAGGACAAGCAACCTAGAAGGGTCACTAGACCTGTTGTTGCTTGATTTCCTTTGTACTCCTTTGAACATGAATACCCTAATACCACTCCCCGCCCCCACACACACACACAACATGAATACCCTAATACCACTCCCCGCCCACACACACACACACAACATGAATACCCTAATACCACTCCCCGCCCACAAACACACACACAACATGAATACCCTAATACCATTCCCCGCCCCCACACACACACACACACACAATATAAATACCCTAATACCATTCCCCGCCCCCCCACACACACACACACACAACATGAATACCCTAATACCATTCCCCGCCCCCACACACACACCACAACATGAATACCCTAATACCACTCCCCGCCCCCACACACACACACACAACATGAATACCCTAATACCACTCCCCGCCCACACACACACACACAAAATGAATACCCTAATACCACTCCCCGCCCACACACACACACACAACATGAATACCCTAATACCATTCCCCGCCCCCCCCCCCCCCCCCCCCACACACACACACACAACATGAATACCCTAATAGCACTCCCCGCCCCCACACACACGCATTGCAAGATATATTTATGCATTTTATCGGATGCCTCGGCCGATGGCCGGTTCCTCCTACTTTGCAGACTCGCTCTTGCTCGCCAGGAAAATAATTGAACCTTAAATGGCCGGAAAGGTCTTCAATAACTAAACTTATGGGGCAAATGTCTTACAATCTCAAAACTAATGGGGCTAATTATAAGGGAGAATGGGCTCCACAACCTATATACTCTTCCTAATATAAATATAATCGTCTAATAATAGCCAGAGAACAGAACAGGAAAGCGTAATCGTATCCTAAAAGGGTTAAGGCGGAGTGTTGCCGGCCTTAACGACCATGGAGAGGTAGAGAGAGAGTGAGAGTGTGAGCAAGAGAGAGAGAGCAAAAGAGAGAGCGTGAGAGTGTGAGCAAGAGACAGAGAGAGAGAGAGTGAGAGTGTGAGAGAGAGAGAGAGAGAGAGAGAGAGAGAGAGAGAGAGAGAGAGAGAGAGCAAGAAAGAGAGAGAGAGAGAGAGCAAGAAAGAGAGAGAGAGAGAGAGAGAGAGAGAGAAAGAAAGAGAGAGTGAGAGTGTGTAAGAGAGAGGGAGAGAGAGAGAAAGAAAGAAAGAGAGAGAGAGTGAGTGTGTGAGACAGAGAGAGAGAGAGTACAAAGGAGTACAAAGGAAATCAAGCAAACAACAGATCTAGTGACCCTTCTAGGCTGCTTGTCCTCCAAAACACTGAGGATCAAGTGTCCAAACAGTGGTTTAGAGTGGTAAGGGAACATTGGAAAGGGAACTACTGCCCTGCCACTAACATGGCAGGACTAGGAAGTTAGTAGGGGACATATGGGTTAGTAACTGAGGGGAGGATAAAGTTATTCATTTACAAACGCAGTCAGTCGCGGGTTTGATGCGAGATATTTGTCTAGGCGGAATTTAAATGAATCAACGGTGCTGCAGTCTATAACGTTTCGGGAAGCCCATTCCACAAGTTGACAACTCGATTGAAGAAGAAATTCTTAGATTCGTGCGAGTTAAAAGATTTACCAATAATTTTGCAACCGTTTCCCCGTGTGTAATTAGATTGGTCGATAGTGAAGTACTTACTACAGTTCATATTGTCGATGCCTTTGATGATTTTGAACACTTGAATTAAGTCGCCTCTTAATCTGCGCTGGGTTAAAGGAAATAGATTTAATTCTCTAAGACGCTCTTCGTATGGTTTGTTCTTTAGGCTAGGTATCATTTTGGTAACTCTACGTTGAACTCGTTCTAGCTTGTTTATATCTTTTGGTAATAAGGGCACCAGGATTGAACGCAGTATTCCAGAAGAGGGCGGACTAAGGAATTGTAAAGGGTTAGGATAACTTCTTTGGATTTATGCTCAAATGACCTGCCTATAAAGCCAATTATTTGTTTGCCTTCTTAACAACTTCTGAACATTGTTGACTCGGTTTTAGGTTACTCGATATTGTTACTCCCAGATCAGTTTCTCTGTTTACATTCTTAAGCTGAGTGCCATTCATCGAATAGTTTGCTTTCTCATTTAGGTATCCGACATGTAGTACTTTACATTTATCCGCATTGAAACTCATTTGCCAAATTTGGGCCCAACATGACAATTTATCTAGATTGTGTTGCCATATCGTCAACTTGTTCTTTTGAGAGTACGCTATTTGCAATTTTTGTATCGTCAGCAAATTTTGAGATTGTGCAGGTGAGACCCTCATCTATGTCGTTGATGTAAATTAGAAAGAGAATTGGTCCTAGTACCGATCCCTGGGGTACCCCGCTACTTACATTGGTCCATTTAGATGCCTTACCGTTTATGACGACTCTTTGCTTTCTGTTGTTGAGCCAATTTTCTATCCATTTCAACACACCGTCTTGTATTCCATGCGCTTTTAGTTTTAGCAGTAAACGTTTGTGGGGAACTTTGTCAAAGGCCTTTTGAAAATCAAGGTATATAATATCTACAGCTTTACTCTCATCGTAGAGGTTGAGGATATCGTGGAAGAAGTCTAAGAGGTTTGTTAAACAGGAACGTTTTTTACGAAAGCCGTGTTGAGTATCTTTAAGTATGTTATTTTCCTCTAAGTGATTTACGAGTCTGTCTCGTATGACCGTTTCTAGCATTTTACATACAACTGAGGTTAAGCTAATTGGACGATAGTTACTGGGTAGGGATTTGCTGCCTTTTTTGAATATCGGTGTTACGTTGGCTAGCTTCCACTGATCAGGCATAGTTCCAGACTGCAAGGATTTATTGAATAGTAATGTCAGTGGTTTGGAGAGCTCATTCTTAGCTTCCTTTAGAACTCTAGGCGAGATTGTATCAGGTCCTGGCGTTTTATTTACTTTGAGTTTATCTAAACAATTCAATACTTCTCTCTCTGTAACGGTGATATTGCTTAGAACATCTGAATTATCAATCTGAATCGGCGATGGTGTAGGGATATCACTGAGGTCTTCGGTTGTAAAAACTGATGCAAAGAAGGTATTGAGGGTATTACTCATTTGTACTTCGTCTTTGGTGTATTCTCCTTTTTCATCGACTAACGGTCCAACAGTTGAAGTAACTACTTTTTTCTTTCTGATATAACTATAGAATTCTTTCGGGTTTGTTTTACTTTGATTCGCAATATGTAACTCTAAGGTCTTTTTACTTTGCTTAATTAACTTTTTGGCTTTGCGTCGTAGCTCTACAAATTTCACCCGTTCTTCGTCATTTTGTGAGGATTTTAATCTATCATTAGCAAATTTTTTAGCAAGCAGGCAGTTTGAAATATCTTTATTCCACCATTTGGGCTTATTATTATGGCCTGGACGCCGTATTTTCGATGGTATGCAGTCTTGCACTGCTTTTAGGTAAGTGGTTTCTAATAACTTCCAAGATGTATTTATGTCGTTATTGTTAATTAAAAAGCTCCAGTCAGTTTCTTTAAACATAGCTCTAAGTTTATGGAAGTTTGCTTTCTTGAAATTAGGGACTTTTTCGATGCTACTATTTGGTTCGTTACTAGTAAACTTTAAAGTGAAAGTTATCGTACGATGGTCGCTGTTACTGAATTCATCACCAACATTCAAATTCTCTATCAATTCTTCTTTTGTTGCAAGTACAATGTCAAGAACGTTATTACCACGGGTCGGCGTTCGAACAAATTGATAAAGCGAACTCTCTTGCAAGTTCGTATACAAGTCATGTCCGGAGTGTGAAGTAAGAGTATCGCCCCACTTGGTCACAGGTAAATTAAAGTCGCCAAAAATTACGGTATCTTGTGAGTTACTTACATCTGCAATTTGTTCGTAAATTTCTCGGTCAGTTTGCACTGATTGAGCTGGAGGTCTGTATATTAACGCAAGTATTATTTTTGTACCTTTATTATTCTTTATTAGCACAAAAGATGTGTCGACGTTCACAATTTGAGGTTTTGACACGAGGGTCGGGTTAAGACTTTCTTTGATATAAAATAAAACGCCACCTCCATTTTTATTTATTCGGCTGTTCTCAAACATTACATAACCGGGAAGTGAATACTCTGCTAAAAAGTCTCTATCTTCTGTATTGAGCCAAGATTCTGTTATGCCAATCACATCATAATTTTCTGTAAACACTAGTTCCTCTAAATCTGAAAATTTATTGCGTATGCTACGAGCGTTTGCATAGAAAACCTTTAAAGTTGCGGTTTTAGAACTCGCAGAACGTTCTTTCATCGAATTTTTGGTTCTGGTCGGATCTACATTTACATTCATGGCTGTCCTCGGTCCTCGGTCGTTATCCCTGACGGTTTTGAATTTGGGTCGTGTTGGTGGAGATTTATCCAAATTCGCGGGTTCTTGACGGATTAGTATTTAATTCCTTTGTAGGTTGCCGTCCTCGCTGTCTTCGGTCCTCCTTCCTGGTTGTCCTGTGCTGAGTCGATTTCTTCTCCGAAAATCCTTCACCGCATCGTTGAGAAGACGCCCAAAACGTGCTGCTCCCACCTGGTTCAGATGAACTCCATCGTCCGAAAACAAATAGTCATCGTAGTAGAAATTGTCCCAGGTGTTGACGAATCCACGTTCTCCTTCCTGCAGAGGTTTGCTAGACAACGATTTGTGCTGGTGGCTATGTTGTAAAATCGGCTCTCTACACCGAGAGAGAGAGTGAGTGTGTGAGAGAGAGAGTGAGAGCGAGGCCATCTTGTGCTTTGGACGACAGTTTGGTGCCACAATTATCATCAACAACAATGTTTGTATTATATTTATGGCGGTGGTTGGCCAATCTCTGCTACTATAGACAATGGCCATTCAGGGGTGCCTTAATCCTATTAGGTGCAGGGCGGGCCAATTTGGAGCCTCCCTGTTTTACTCCATTAGCTTGGAGATTTTAAGACGTTTCATCGCATTAGTTTGGCGATTATATGATGCTTCAACCCAACAAGGCGTCGATTTTTCCTGGGCGAGCGATAGCGAGCCCGCAATTCGGGAGAAACCGGCCTTTGGCCGGGAAATTTTTCTACCGAAAAATGTACACATTTAGCTTGAGGGGATCTGGGGGACGTTTTTTTTTAGTTTGAAGGTGGTTTGGAGAGGCGTTTTTCCAAGTCAAGCGGGTAAACTAAAAACACATTGTTCGAAAATGGCTAAAACAAATAAAAACCTCAATAATAATGAAACAAAATACCATAATAACCCAAAAGACGTTGCACCAGATAGTGTTAACCTTCATCAGCAATCCACCTTTATGAGACATCCTACCCTTCAGTGGTCAGGCACCATTAACCCTTTGAAGATTAAGACGCATTTTGTCAATTTATTCTGGCTATTATTAGACGATTTTATACAGTTTAGGAAGGTTATGTGGGTAAAGACTATCTCATTAACCCTCTCCGACATATACCCTGCATGATCTGAATAATATCGTCAAATAATATCCAGACAAGATAACAGAAATGCGTAATAGGATCTTAATTAAAAGGGTTAACTATTTGAGCAAGATGACGATATTTGTGTCTTTCTGGTTACCATTTGACGATTTTCATTAGCTTATAATCAACCTCAAGGACTCCAGAGGATAACATTACTAAATCAATAAATCAGTTGAACACCAGAGTACCTTCAGCTGCAGAAAATCGTCTAAAGTTAGCCAGAATAAAAAGTAATAGTGTTATCATGCTGAAGGGGTTAAATATGTCCCGAAATAGAGCATAGTCTATTCACTATAATTAGGCAGAAATCTTGAACTCTAATATCTGTAAATACATAAAGGGCTAGAGCAAATGGGCTGGTTGACCCTCCCAAAATCGTAGACATATCAGCTGAATTACTTTAGTCTTGTTTGAGTTATAAGGGTTAGTGGTCATGATTGTTGGCCTACTTATGATGAATAAACTATAGTACCCCCACCACCCCCTAGTAACGCCCACCTTATCGTGACGCCAATATTCAGTGACGCCCCAAATGATCCTGCAGTAACACCCCACCCTTCTGTGACACTCTACAGTCAAGTAACGCATCCCACCCTTCTGTAACTCCGGCCCATATTTAACACTTCAACCTTAAATAGAGGTTAACGTTATTTTCTGAACCCTTTTCTCCTTATGTTTAGCTCTTAAGACGTTTGACCCATTTGTTTGGCAATTTTAACCCGGGAAGCGCGGAGCTATGGTATTTGAAATGTCCCGCTGGCGAAGGTATTATGGTTCATTCCTCACGAAAATCGTCATATTTACCATAAATATCATTATTACTTATCCATATGCACCTATTGTATGTTTAATATGAAGATATTAACATTTAAGAGCAATAAAATAAGTGGGTATAGCATTTGGGGGTTGAAAAAGACGTATTATATGCCCGCCTGGTCATATCATGAGGTGAGAGCCTGGGCGGCGTATATCTTCTCTGTCCGAGCTCCAAAGCGGCACTGAGGCCTTGCAATACAAGTCTCTCTGTTGCAAGGATCTCTAGCTGCCTCACCCGTGTTATAGAGACCGCGTAAGGGAAATTCGCACAGAAAATAACCCGATAAAAGGGGGAATAACATGAAAAATAGTTGATAATCGAATAGGGGGGAAGGGATGGGGGGGACACATGTAGGAGTGGTAGCAAGTGATGGAGGGGCATTATCTCACCTAATCACATATTGCTTTATTTTGAGTGCCAGTGGGATGTTTTGAAAGGCCTTTTTTAGGCCTTGGCTCTTAAGAGGACCTTCGCCTTTGCTCACCAAACCTCTTATTAGGTAGTTCGACTTTCCCGAGTTAAGGGGGGATGGGTGTATTTATTTGCTTATTTACTTATATTTGTATTATATTTTTAGCTTCCTTCCTAAACCTCCATCAAGCTTAAAGAAACACCTCTAAGATCCCCTTTAAAGAGAAATTTGTACAATTTTTGATAGAAAGTTTTCCTGACCGGAAGCCGTTTTCAATCAAATTACAGGCTCTCTATCGCTTGCCAGGAATAAATCTACACCTAAATTGCATGAAAGGTTTAAATATTGGCAAGAACAAAAAATGGGGCGAAAAATCTTATAATCGCTAAACGAATGGAGCAAACGTCTTAAAGTCTCAAAACTAAGGGGCTAAACATGAGGGAAAAGGTGGTCCAGAAAAAGCAACCATCCCCCCTTAAGACCTTTCGCTCTAGTTTATTCCCCAATAATTATTATTACTTTTCCATCTCTTCCTACCTCAGTTATATCCCTACAGCAGAACCTCAACCACTACTGACGCCCCATCCCAACGTTCACTGACGTCCCACTCTATCTTGAAATACAGCAGAACCCCAACCTCTACTGACGCCCCATCCCAACGTTCACTAACGTCCCACTCTATCTTGAAATACAGCAGAACCCCAACCTCTACTCACGCCATATCCCAACGTTCACTGACGTCCACTCTATCTTGAAATACAGCAGAACCCCAACCTCTACTGACGCCCCATCCCAACGTTCACTGACGTCCCACTCTATCTTGAAATACAGCAGAACCCCAACCTCTACTGACGCCCCATCCCAACGTTCACTGACGTCCCACTCTATCTTGAAATACAGCAGAACCCCAACCTCTACTGACGCCCCATCCCAACGTTCACTGACGTCCCACTCTATCTTGAAATACAGCAGAACCCCAACCTCTACTGACGCCCCATCCCAACGTTCACTGACGTCCCACTCTATCTTGAAATACAGCAGAACCCCAACCTCTACTGACGCCCCATCCTAACGTTCACTGACGTCCCACTCTATCTTGAAATACAGCAGAACCCCACCCTCTACTGATGCCCCATCCCAACGTTCACTGACGTCCCACTCTATCTTGAAATAACACCCCACCCTTCTATAACACCCAACCAAAATTAACACTTCACCCTTAACACGCTCGCTCAGCACGATGACATAATCTTCATCATAATCGAGTTTAGGGGGGTGACCTGCTTTTTGTTATTTCTGTCCTTTTCTCTCTTTCTCTGGCTTGTATCCATTCGGCCCCATTCAGCCAACTATTTTAAGACGTTTTATCCCCATCTAGGTGTCGATTTCTTCCTGGCGAGCGATAGCGAGCCAGCATTATATGAAGAAAGCCGGCTTCGCCGGAGACATTTTTCTATCGAAAAATTTACAAATTTAGCCTGCTGTCAAACAAAAATTAAAAATATGCTGGCTCGCTACCGCTCACCAGTAAAAAATTGACACCTGGATGGGGATAAACGTCTTAAAACAGTAGGCTGAATGGGGCCAAATGGATACAAGCCTGAGAAAGACAGCAAAGGACAGAACAAAGACAGGTCACCCCCCTTAACATTAGATAATTTTCTTATCTTGTAATCTACTTTTAGGACTTGAGCGGGAAAATATGATCTCAATAAACCCTCTGAATAACACAAAGGGTCTAAACATTGACAGAGAAATAGGGAGAAAGGTCTTAAATTATCCAAATAAATGGGGCGAACGTCTTGAAATCTCATATCTAATGGGGCTAAACATGAGGGAGAAGGGGATCCAGAATAAAACCAACTAGCTCTTCTTTAGTTAGCACCCAAACAACTGGTAGCTTCATACAAGTCCCTGGGAGATTCTGTGATGCAGTGTGGGTGGGCTCATATTTTTATTTTTATTTATATATGCCAACTTACTCCCTCTCGGGTATAGGCCTGAGAGCCTGTACATTCAACTGTTCAACACGTTGAAGCCCGTGAGGTCTCGTTCCAATCTTGGGAGTGAGACATGTGAAGCTGCAACCAGCCTTTGCCATCTTGATTTCGCATACAGTATATTATGGAGATGCTTCGCCTGTGCTTCACATGTCTCACCCCCAAGACTCGAACCCTCACTCAGAACGCCACCTATTGAGCAATTAACTCACTAGGCATTGACCCCTGTAGCATATTTTGAATATGGGAATATTCATACAGTGCTATTTAATCAAGGAACAATGAGGGTATTATGTTGGCGTTTCGGTGGGCTTTGTGGTAATGCACGGATACTAGGTACAGCACAAATTCCATCCCAATAATATCTTCCTATTGATACATCAGGATTCGAACCCTAGACCATTGGATTACCAGTCCAGTGGCAAGACCAATCCACCACACCTCCATATGATCCCTTGTATCTCTTTGCATTTCCCGGGCTATAATGATGTTCGGTAAATAGAACCAGAGACTTGGCTCGGTTACCAGAAGCCACCACGCCGATTATTTGTGGCAGTTCAGTGTGCCCCCAACCAACCAAGCAGGTGGATGTGTGTCGCAAGCACTGTTCGTGCATATTGGAATAATAACACTCTTACTTACTCGCATGATTGTAAACCATTCAGAATAGTTACGATCGAAATTGTGATATTTACGTGTAGGCCATAATACGTACTATATATAACGTATTATTTTCCGTTACCCTTTGTTAAAGCGGAATAGAGCTAATGAAAACGCACAAAACATTGTGAAAATGGTGGAGCGCGGGTCGGAAAGATTGTTAAGTGAATCACAGCTGTTCGCCCCACCACTGACCGAACCACTGACTCGGCTCCTACACTTACTGATAATACGGTAAATAACAGACTTTATATTTGTATTATTTTACAATAGCAATTTTCGGTATATATTAAGCAAACCACCCACCAATTTTCATGACAATTTTGAAATGCATGTTGGAATTCCTATAAACTGTACTTAATTGTTATGTAAGTGTGATCATTTGGAAAAATCGATTAAGGGAGAAAATTAACATTGAAAATTATGTGTAAAAAGTCTCCCATAAACGGCGGCCCGCTATGTTATTGTAATTTGCGGCCTAATTTCGTCTGTTAATTAACTTTCTCCTTAATTGGACCTCCTATGAAGTACAACAGATTATGATGACAGAAGTGGCGGGTGTTTAGAGGGGGCAGGGCTCCCCCTTCAACATATTACGTGTCCCACAGTAACTTCTATTATAATCATAAACAACCCAAGAATTTTCACAGATTTTTAAAATGTCATTTAGGATGTAATATAACCTATAGGCCTACTCCATGTTAAAATAAGTGTCAACCCTCGAAAAATTCTATTAAGGGAGATGCAGAACCTAGAACCTGTAACGATATTTGTCCAGTGTTTCCCACAGACGCCACCCCGCTAGGTCAGCCATGTTGATACTATAATTGAGGAGCGCTTTTATCGTAAATATTCGAATATAACGCCCTCTGCCTTTCTCTATGTGAACTAATGATCAACACGTCACTATGTTTCTGCCATATTATTGGTTATTTTTTTGTATGTCACCATACGTCGCGGTATTGAAGGAGTCACCCAATCATGGATTAATATATGGACAATTACGTAATTTTAGTCAGCCAATGAGTGCATTGAACTCCAGCCCACCGGCAGGCAGCATGGTTTTAAATGTCAGTTGCAGGATGGCCAGTGTCTGTGCACTTACCCCTGATACAATAATTATAGAAATTTCTCGGTTATACTGATGTTTTGGACCGACAGTTAGCCCATCGATCTGTTTAGGCCTAATAGGTCCGGTAGAGCATATACATCATTGCTATATATAGCATTAAGAGCTGAAATGTATTATAAGGGAGAAAAAAACAAAAACGCTAAAATACATGTATAGGCCTAGGCTACTGTAAAACAATAAGTTTTTCAGCCAGTACCCAACCAGCGGGGGTGTGGGGGCGGCAGCCCCACCCATATACTAGGTTAGGTTAGGTTAGGTTGTTAAGTTAGGCTAATAGCCTAGCCCATAAAAAAAAAAAAAAAATAACCCAACCAGCGGGGGTGTGGGGGCAGCAGCCCCCACACATATACTAGGTTAGGTTAGGTAAGGTTGTTAGGTTAGGCTAATGTCTTCCCAAAGTTGACTATTTTTATAACATGAAATAATTATTAGGCTACCCACTCCACTCCGTGAAATCCGAGCCAGCTTTCGTCAAAAGTTGGCTCGGGTATTCACAAAATTGGGTTGTATGGGTTTGCAATTTGGGAAAACCCGAGCCAAGTTTTGATACAAAACTCTATATTATTGTATTTTTACGCTTTTACCCCCTCATTTTCCCTGAACTTCATAGCCCTCCCCACTAGTGGGGGGCGTGTTTTTAGATTGTTGGATAATAGGTAAATACTCATTTCCGCTCCTCTTCAGTATAAAACAACACTATATCTGAAGGAAAAATTACAAAAAACAAAATAAAACTTATTGAAATCGCTGTCGGTCCAAAAAGTCAGGTTTACCAATTTCTCAAAACAACCAGGCAGCCCTTAAGGTACTTACAGACCACGGTATATTGCCTACAAGTGTTGAGTGTCCTAGGTGTGGACATCCTTGCCATTACCGGCCAGATAAAGATCACTGGCGGTGTACACACCATTATTACGAGGAGAAGTCCAGAACACGCCGTCACTGTCCCTTTGTTACATAAGGTTGGTTATTTATTATTATTATAGAAGTACAAATTTATATAAAGTTTATTTGCACCTATAGTGTTTTTTCGGTATTATTCTAGCTACTTACACAGCGCACCCATCAATTTCTATGACTTCATTCCTATATATGTCGGTAGCGGCGGAAATGCATTAAAGCAATTATAGCTAATGTAACAAAACATATTTTTTTTCCTCCCCATAGACGGCACACAACACGACTCGGCGGACCTCTTTCTCCCTGCATTTCAGTCTAATTAACACTAGGAATTGACCTAATTTGCTATCCAATGTACTATCCAACCAGCGGGGGTATGGGGGCGGCAGCCCCCACCCATAATACTAGGTTAGGCTAAAATCTTTAATGTTGCTTAATTGTTGGATAATGGATAATGAGCTTACTGGGTAAGTTCATTTTCTATCCCATGTACCATCCAACCAGCGGGGGTGTGGGGGCGGCAGCCCCCACTCATAATACTAGGTTAGGTTAGGTAAGGTTGGCAGGTTAGGCTAATATCTTGAATGTAGCTTAATTGTTGGATAATTAGCTTACTGGGTTTTTGGAATAAGTTCTTTAATATGTCCCTTTATTTTCATCTTTTACCCCACAATTTCCCTGATCTTCATAGCCCTCCCCACTATCGGGCAACATAGATGATGATTTCAATTAATCACGGGGATCTCGGGGGGGGGGGGGGGGGGGGGCAGAGCTCTCCCACACCCCATCCTGTATCCAATGGCGAAGAGTTGGCTCGCATTTTCTACATTTTCAGCTTTTATGAAGCCTAACAATTGTCCAATCCGAGCCAACTTTTGCCAAAACTTGACTGATTTTTTTATTTTGGGTTTTCTTAAGTTGAAAAACAAGAAAACCTGAGCCAACTTTGGATTTTTTTTTATTTTAATACCACGAATTTTCAGAGTGTTTTTTATAAACAAATTGGTCATTTGCATCAATATAATAGTTTGTAATTAATTAGAAATCTCGGGGAAACCTATTTTCCCCATTAGGCCTATCGATCGATGTTGAGACAGCCCCTCGATAGTGATTTGAAAAGACATTAGCCTAACCTAACAACCTTACCTAACTTAACCTAGTATTATGAGTGGGGGCTGCCGCCCCCACACCCCCGCTGGTTGAGTACTAATCCCTTAATAAAAAAATTGGCTGTCGATTATACGAAGGTGAAAGAAAAGTCGATGAAGTCTATGGTGTTTACTCTGCAATCTTCAGCTTGATTGTACATTGATAACGGGAAAGTACCGTATTGACAACCTTGTTACGAAAATAAAATTTTAGTACCATACTTTTATATTAGGTTTTTCCGAGGGTTTAACAGATTTTCATATGATCTTTAGAGCTATCGATGACTGAAAGTACCGTATTGACAACCTTGTTACGAAAAAGAAATTTTAGTACCATACTTTTTATTAGGTTTTGCCGAGGGTTAAAACAAATTTTATTATGATCTTTAGAGCATATAGATTCAATATTTATCTTCAAATATATCAAAAAAAATCGTGGTATTAAAATAACATTTTTCCGAAAAATCTTAAAATCCGAGCCAACTTTTGCCAAAACTTGGCTCGGGTTTTTTCATTTTGGGGTTTTCTCAAGTTGAAAAACAACAAAACCCGAGCCAACTTTCATCATAACAACCATTATATCGCCTTTTTATGTCTTTAACCCCACATTTTCCCTGATCTTCATAACCCTCCCCACTATCGGGTGCCGTGTCTTAAGATCGTTGGATAAAGGGGAAAACGATTTTTGCGGAGGTTGAAACTAATGTCAACCACTATATATTGATGCAAATAAACTAAAACTAAAAAAAAGAAATAATGAAAATAATTGGTGGGTAGTTTCCTTAATATTTTCCCAATTTTCTTTTTTTTATTAACAGCGACCAAAAATGCAAGAAAACATCCCACTGGCGGTGATTTATCATATTATAAACAACCCTCTTTGAGGTTAACCCATTCATCCTTTTCACTACACTTTGGCAACTATTAGACGATTACATTCAGCTTAAGGAGGACGTTTACCAATTAAAAGGTTAAAAGACTATTTCAATTAATCCTTTTAGCTACCATATATCCTTCCTAAGCTTCACAAAATCGTCTAAATATTGCTAGAATAAAATAAAAACGACGTCGTTGGTACACTCGATTACCATAGTATCTAGCCCACTCCTCTCTGGCAAGAGGTGAGGCCAGGACTCTTACTGGATGGCGGCCCACAGTGATGGTTAGGGGCGGGGTTGGGGGGAGAGGGCAACACACACACGAACACACTGTGAAGCATTTGTGTGAAGCAATCCAGGAAGCTATATCTTTGTTGGTTAATTTCTTGTAGTTATTTTATATTTGTTTCCATCATTTCCTATTATTTAAAAAACTGTATTCCATACTAATGAGAACAAACATATGCAATATTTTCTTTAGCATGAGTAAGTATAACTACCGGTGTGAACCATTAGTTATTAGGAATAGGTAGTGCAGTTCCTATTATTAGCAAAATTGAAGTTCAGGGAAGGCTTCAAAATAGATCAGTATAGATATGGCAGATTGGAACACACACACACACACACACACACTCAGAGAGAGAAGGATAGTGTGTGTGAGTGTGTGGGGGGGGGGGGGGGTGTAAGAGACTGGGAGGCAGAGAAACGGGGAGAGGGTGAGATGTGGTTGTGATGGTGAGAGGCAAAGAGGGAGTAAGATAGAGTGAAAGAGAGGGGTTGGAAAGGAAATATGGAATAGGAATACCCATGAATACAACTTCAGTCTCAAGCATGTTGCGTGATTCGTAGGGTTCACTTTAAACCTACAGTACGCGCATGGATTGTTTTCTTGATAGAAGCATATGTTTCCTCTATACATAATAATGTAAACATAATTGTGAGATGAAATAGTAAAGTAATAAATACCAAGACAATATATTTTAACATACATTTATATGAATATAAATAGCAAGACGTTAATATGAACTTTGAGAGAGAGAAAGTGAGAGATGCATGGAAAAATGAGTATATCAGATAAATCTTGGCTATGGCACTTGTATCTAAGTAATAATAATAATTATAATAATAATTGCAATAATAATAATCTTATATAAATGTCATACTTATTTGTGAGGTTAAGGCAGGATTCAAAGACCTCAAATGCTTCACAGTGTGTTCGTGTGTGCGTTGCTCTCTCCCCTCAACCCCACCCCTAACTATCACTGTGGGCCGCCGTCCAGTAAGGGTCCTGGCCTCCCTCTTGCCAGAAAGGAGTGGGCTAGAGACTATGGTATCCGAGTGTATATAATGGGTTAACGGCCATACTACTGTATACCTCACTCACGGGAGGCCCTAAACCGGTAATTATTGAAGACGCCCCACAACGTGTTTTTATGTTTTTGTTGTTTTTTTGGTCGTAGGTTCTTGTTGTTTTGTGTTGTTTGAGTGTTTTGTATGTTTTTTTTTTTATTAGGAATTGATAATTTAATTTGATAATGAGTAAGAGGGTGGTGAAGAGAGTAGTGAAGGAAAGTAAGAGAAGAGTAGATGAGGAATTTGGAAGGAATCTGAGTGTAAAATGGAGGGAGAGTAAGAAACTGTTCTGGAAAGAAGTCAAGAAAGTTAGGGAAGGTAGCAAGGGAAACAGTAAGGGTGTGAAAGATAAGAATGGGAGAATGCTAGCCGAGAAGCAAGAGAGAGTCGAAAGATGGAGGGAGTACTTCAGTGAGTTGCTAAATGAAAGGAATGAAGAGCCAGCAAACATAGCTGGATATGGTATGGGAGGGAGAAGAAGAGAAGTAGTGGAGGAGGAGGTGGGGATCAGGAGGTCAGAAGTGTGGGAAGCCATGAAAAGAGTGAAGTTGGGGAAAGCACCAGGAACAGATGGAGTGTGTGGGGAAATGTTGAGGTATGGTGGTGAGATAGTGATAGAATGGGTATGGAAAATGTGCAAACTAGCATGGGAGAAGGGGAGTGCACCCGATGACTGGAAGACTGGCATAATAGTTCCCCTATATAAGGGCAAAGGGGAAAGAGGAGTGTGTGGTAACCACCGAGGAATATGTCTTCTAAGCGTAGTAGGGAAGGTATACAGTAGGGTAGTGATTGAGAGAGTGAGAGTGAGAACGGAGAAATGGATAGGCGACGAGCAGGGAGGCTTTAGGAAGGGAAGAGGATGTGTAGATCAGATTTTTACCCTGAATTGTGTTGTGGAGAAGTATCTGGAGAAGAAACAAAAGGTGTATGTTGCCTTTATGGACTTGGAGAAGGCCTATGACAGAGTGGATAGAGAAGGTTTGTGGAAAGTACTTAGAATATACGGAGTAGAGGGCAAGTTGCTGAAAGCAGTGAAGAGCATGTATGAGGGTGCAAAGGCGGCAGTACGTGTGGAGAGTGAGCAGAGCGAGTTCTTTGACCTGAATGTTGGTTTGAAACAGGGGTGTGTGATGTCCCCGTGGTTGTTTACTGTATATATGGATGGAGTTATGAAAGAAATACTATCAAGAGCAGTGGATGTTGGTGTATCGCTGAAAAGGGAGGGAATTGAGTGGAAGCTACCTATACTGCTGTTTGCGGATGATACAGTTCTGATGAGTGATAATGAATGGGAGTTGCAGGGTCTGGTAAATGAGTTTGGAACAGTGTGCGAAAAACGGAATTTGAAGGTAAATACGGGAAGAGCAAGGTTATGGTCTTCGAAAGGGGTGAAGTCACAGAGTGTGAGGTGAAGCTGAACGGTCAGGCTATGGAGATCGTCAACTCTTTTAAGTATCTGGGCAGTGTGTTGAGTAAAGATGGGACTATGGATGAAGAGGTGCGGGAGAGGGTACAACAGGGGAAGAGGGTTGTAGGAACGCTAAAAGCAGTAACAAGAAATAGGGTGGTCAGTATGGAAGTGAAGAAGTCCTTGCATGACAGTGTGGTAATCCCGACACTGACTTACGGAAGCGAAGCATGGACGTTGGTTGAGAGACTCAGACCAAGAGTGAGAGCAGTGGAAATGAATTACTTAAGGAGTGCGTGCGGAATTACATGGAGGGATAGACAGACTAATGAGGAAGTAAGAAGGAGGTGTGGTGTGGAGGTAGATGTGCTGGAAAGTGTGAAAAGGAACAACTTGAGATGGTTCGGCCATATGGAACGTATGGAAAGCGAGAGAATGACTAAGAGGGTGTACGAGAGCGAGGTGGAGGGACAGAGGGGAAGAGGTAGACCGAATATGAGGTGGAAGGATGGAGTGAGGAACTACATGAATGAAGGCGGTGCTGGTTGGGGGGAGGGGCGTCGACTGACTGGGGACAGAGGTGCATGGGGGCGGTTCGTTCGTGGCCACCCCTTCGGGGATCACGGCGTCAGGCAATAGATAGATAGATAGATAGATAGATAATTTACCGATTGCCACAACAATCTAAAGACACGCACCCCGATAGTGGGGAGGGCTATGAAGATCAGGGAAATAGTGGGGTAAAGTAGAGATATATATATTAATTTGGCTGTTGTTTTTTTAATTTTGGAACCCATAAAACGCATTTTGGGTAAAAAGTTGGCTCGGAGTTTATTTTTTTTTTAATGAAAATGGAGAGTAATGTAAATAAAAAGTTGGCTTGGGTTTTTGCATTTTTGAGACCCATAAAACCCATATTCTTGAAAACCCGAGCCAAGTTTTGGCAAAGTTGGCTCGGATTTAAGTGTTTTTTTGTATTGGAAATGCACAGTAATGTAAATGAAAAGTTGGCTTGGGTTTTTGGATTTTCGAGAGCCATAAAATCCATTAGTTGGCAGTAATGTAAATAAAAAGTTGGCTATATAATTTGTATCTGGCGGATTTTTGTTGTGTATAACCTAACCTAACCTAACCTACACGGTCCTTGAGGGGGGGGGGGGGGGGGAGGCCTAGCCCCCCTCACCCCCCCCCCCCCCCCCCCCGAAGATTTAGAAAGATTCTCATATATACAAACTGCACAATATACCAACTAACCTTAATGAGGATCGTCGTCTGGGTCATGCAAACGAGGCGGCCATTAAAAAGTAAATTCTGATTATGTAAATATGTTGGGTATAATATGTAGAAGAAAATGGCATGTCAAATGATTTTCTACCAATATTGTGGTGCGTCTTCAATATTGACCCCTAAACCTTCAGAAACAAAGTGAGCAAAAACAAATAGTGATCTTTGTGAAATTGAATGGGATTTATTCCTTTATCACAAATTAGCACTCGGTTATTTTAGTATAACTCCGTTTATTTGTCACCAATTATTTTGAAATATTTGAAGACAGATATGGAATCTATATCCTCTAAGCATCATATTAAAATTAGTTTCGACCCTCGGCAAAACCTAATAAAAATATATGGTACTAAAATGGATTTTGTTCGTAATATGGTTGTCAATATCTTCCTATAGACGGCACCGATTCGTACACACGCCATTTAGAACATGGGTGCTTGACTACTGATGTGACGTGTAAGAGGTAAGATTTTTATGCATAGGTTTAAACTTCCGGAAATTAATGGGTAATAAATACCACGTACTGAGTACTATGAATCCACTGTACCTGGCATGCAAGGGCTAGTTTAGTATGCCACGTACTGAGTACTATGAATCCGCTGTACCTGGCATGCAAGGGCTAGTTTAGTATGCCACGTACTGAGTACTATGAATCCGCTGTACCTGGCATGCAAGGGCTAGTTTAGTATGCCACGTACTGAGTACTATGAATCCGCTGTACCTGGCATGCAAGGGCTAGTTTAGTATGCCACGTACTGAGTACTATGAATCCGCTGTACCTGGCATGCAAGGGCTAGTTTAGTATGCCACGTACTGAGTACCGGTACTATGAATCCGCTGTACCTGGCATGCAAGGGCTAGTTTAGTATGCCACGTACTGGGTACTATGAATCCGATGTTGCTGGCATGCAAGGGCTAGTTTAGTATGCCACGTACTGGGTCTAGGTTAGCTTAGGTTGGGTTGTTTGGTTAGGTTAATATACTAGGTCTCAGAAACAAGATTCGTAGTTGCGGTAGTATTTACAGATACGCCCGAATACTAAATGGGCGGCGGCCCAACCGCCATGGCACCGGTAAGGGTTCGTGTTGTATCCCACGTAGGCCTATTAGGTACTAATGGACACATTGTAGGCGTTAAGTATGGATTAGGCTTGTATCTAATGTACTAGGTCTATGTTACTGAATATTAATGATTTAAATAAGTGCTACGTTTTCGATAAATCTGGTTGTTGTTGTTGTTGCTGTTCCCCAAGCTGCCTGGCCGAACAGCCCCAAGGCCCCGAGCAAGGCCAAGGCCACAACCGACCGCCCCCACAGAACCCTCCCTTTTTATATGGCTTTGCAATTAGGGAAATCATGAGCCGATTTCCGACATTTAGTTAGTCTTTTTCGATTCTCAAAATACGATCCAAGTTTTGCCAAAAATTGGCTCGGGTTTTCCAAAATTATGCTTGTTGAGGTTTGCAATTTAGGGAAACATGAGCCAAAATTGTAAATTAGGTTACTGTAATTTGTTTACTCTTAAAACTCGCAAAATCCGAGCCAGTTTTGCCAAAACTTGGCTCGGGTTTTCCAAAATTCGGGTTTTATGGCTTTGCAATTTCGGGAAACCTGAGCCAGCCGTCCGGCTGGCTCAGTTGATAGCGTGCCTGATTCCCATCTTGCAGGTCTCGCGTTCAATCCCCGCTCAGATTGAAAAGTTTTTCTGGGATATAGCCGGCGGTTACCATCTCCCCATGAGCAAGGGGGATGGGTAATGGTCTCTGGTGGACTAAAGAAAGCCAAGCGCTTGTGAATCCTCGAAGGAGGAGAACGGGCGCTATATAAATAACCAGACGATTATTATTATTATTATTACTGTAATTTTGTTGTCTACAAACTCGCAAAATCCGAGCCAGCTTGGCCAAAAATTGGCTCGGGTTTTCGAAATATTGGGTTTTAGGCCTTTGAAATACCTTAAAACCCGAGTCAAGTTTTGCTAAAATAAGTTTTTATCGCCGTTTTACGCATTTAACTCTTCATTTGTTCCTGTACTTCATAGCCCTCCCCACTATCGGGCGGTGTGCCTTAAGATCGTTGTATAGCCTAGTGGGGAAAACGGTTTCTCCGAGGGTTGTAATTATTTTCAAACACTATATATTGATGAAAACTAACAGGGAAAAATAAAAAAATCCATGGGAAAATTCGTGACATAAAAATTGAGTTTTTCCGTTATTTTGTCTTGGTTCGATAGAGGGTTGGTAGCACCCTCATTTTCTTGGTTCGATAGGGGGTTGGTAGCACCCTCATTTTCTTGGTTCGATAGGGGGTTGGTAGCACCCTCATTTTCTTGGTTCGATAGGGGGTTGGTAGCACCCTCATTTTCTTGGTTCGATAGGGGGTTGGTAGCACCCTCATTTTCTTGGTTCGATAGGGGGTTGGTAGCACCCTCATTTTCTTGGTTCGATAGAGGGTTGGTAGCACCCTCATTTTCTTGGTTCGATAGGGGGTTGGTAGCACCCTCATTTTCTTGGTTCGATAGGGGGTTGGTAGCACCCTCATTTTCTTGGTTCGATAGGGGGTTGGTAGCACCCTCATTTTCTTGGTTCGATAGGGGGTTGGTAGCACCCTCATTTTCTTGGTTCGATAGGGGGTTGGTAGCACCCTCATTTTCTTGGTTCGATAGGGGGTTGGTAGCACCCTCATTTTCTTGGTTCGATAGGGGGTTGGTAGCACCCTCATTTTCTTGGTTCGATAGGGGGTTGGTAGCACCCTCATTTTCTTGGTTCGATAGGGGGTTGGTAGCACCCTCATTTTCTTGGTTCGATAGAGGGTTGGTAGCACCCTCATTTTCTTGATTCGATAGGGGGCTGGTAGCACCCTCATTTTCTTGGTTCGATAGGGGGTTGGTAGCACCCTCATTTTCTTGGTTCGATAGGGGGTTGGTAGCACCCTCATTTTCTTGGTTCGATAGGGGGTTGGTAGCACCCTCATTTTCTTGGTTCGATAGGGGGTTGGTAGCACCCTCATTTTCTTGGTTCGATAGGGGGTTGGTAGCACCCTCATTTTCTTGGTTCGATAGAGGGTTGGTAGCACCCTCATTTTCTTGGTTCGATAGGGGGTTGGTAGCACCCTCATTTTCTTGGTTCGATAGGGGGTTGGTAGCACCCTCATTTTCTTGGTTCGATAGAGGGTTGGTAGCACCCTCATTTTCTTGGTTCGATAGAGGGTTGGTAGCACCCTCATTTTCTTGGTTCGATAGAGGGTTGGTAGCACCCTCATTTTTTGTTCTGGATTAATAATACTGGGCTAATGGCCATATTCTTAAGGGGACATGGGCCGTTTTTCTGGACCACTTTCTCCCTCATGTTTAGCCCCATTAGTTTTCAGATGTTAAGATGTTTGCCCTATTAGTTAGTCGATTTTAAGACCTTTCGTCCCATTTCTTCGTCAGTATTTAGACCTTTCGTGCTATTTAGGTGTCGATTTTTTCCCTGGCGAACGATAGTGAGCCTGTAATGTAGGAAGAATCGGCCTTCGGCCGGGACATTTTTCTACCGAAAAATGTACAAATTTATCTAAAAAAGGGGGATCTAATGGATGTTTTTTTTTTTTCAATTTGATGGAGGTCTAGGGAGGAAACTAGAAAAATAATGAATACATGCAAAAATCGCCCAAAAAGTGAACTATCTCCCCTTAAACCTTACCACCATCATACCCCGCACCCTAATGACTCAAAGTGGACGAGACAAATTGGTATCTCTAAGAAACAGGGTAATTTCAAGTTCTCTTTCATTAAGGGAGCCCACCTCGCCTTTTTCTTTTTTTCTCCCCATCTCTTTGGCTTGTATCCATTCGGCCCCATTCATCCTACTGTTTATATATATATATATATATATATTTTTTTTTTTTTTTTTTTTTTTTTTTGACAGAAAGCTTAATTTGTAAATTTTTTGATAGTTATTCCATACAATGCTTAGTTAGGTTATCACTTCCAAGTACATAAACAGAACTGTGAAGCACAAATTTATCTCTAAGTCTTAAGGGAGCCCACCTCGCTTGTTTTCTTTTTCTCTCCCTCCCTCTTTGGCTTGTATCCATTCGGCCACATTCAGCCTACTGTTTTAAGACGTTTACCCCCATCCAGGTATCAATATTTTCCTGGCGAGCGGTAGCGAGTCACCATATATATATTTTTGTTTTGACAGCAAGCTAAATTTGTATATTTTTCGATGGAAAAATTTCTCCGGCGAAGCCAGATTTATCCATACAATGCTGGAAGAAATCGACACCTGGATGGGGATAAACATCTTAAAACAGTTGGCTGAATGGGGCCGAATGGATACAAGCCAGGGAAAGAGAGAAAGAGAGAGATGAAGAAAGCCGGTGACCCCCCTTAATCAACACTCACTTGCAATACCCCAGCTCAATATGGGATAGACTACACCCACCCCACACGTTTAAGTATACGGGTGTAGGGTCCATCTTACCCTCCACCCTACTACAGTATAACGCCCAACTCTGTATAAATAATTCATTCTTAACCCCTTCTGTACCAGATATGACTTATATTCTAACTATATTTAGACAGTTTTATGCAGCTTAGGAAGGATCTGTGGTGGTCCAAAGGGTTGATTGAGATAGTTAGTTCTAAGCCTGGTAATACTTAAGATGATTTGTGGCGCACTATTTGTGGCGCACTATTTGTGGCGCACTATTTGTGGCGCACTATTTGTGGCGCACTATTTGTGGCGCACTATTAGAAACAATTTATTAGGGACAATAGGTATGTATAGACAATAGGTATGTATAGACAATAGGTATTTATAGACTCGCAACAATAGGTATGTATAGACAATAGGTATGTATAGACAATAGGTATGTATAGACAATAGGTATGTATAGACTCGCAACAATAGGTATGTATAGACAATAGGTATGTATAGACAATAGGTATGTATAGACAATAGGTATGTATAGACTCGCAACAATAGGTATGTATAGACAATAGGTATGTATAGACAATAGGTATGTATAGACTCGCAACAATAGGTATGTATAGACAATAGGTATGTATAGACAATAGGTATGTATAGACTCGCAACAATAGGTATGTATAGACAATAGGTATGTATAGACAATAGGTATGTATAGACTCGCAACAATAGGTATGTATAGACAATAGGTATGTATAGACAATAGGTATGTATAGACAATAGGTATGTATAGACAATAGGTATGTATAGACTCGCAACAATAGGTATGTATAGACAATAGGTATGTATAGACAATAGGTATGTATAGACTCGCAACAATAGGTATGTATAGACTCGCAATAATATTCTCAATATTGTCCCCATGGAGGATTTGCGATAACAACAACTTTGAAAACCGTGATATGATATTAAATAAACAGAGTCCTGCGCATAAACAAACCCAACAACGGGGGTGTGGGGGCAGCAGCCCCCACTCATACTAGGATAGGTTAGGTAAGGTTGTTAGGTTAGGCTAATGTCTTTTCAAAGTTTCTTTTTCCACTTAAAAACAAAAAGAAAACAAAATACTTGCTAAATATACCGCCACAACTCATCTTAAGTGTTACGGTACCCTAAGCCTCATAATTTGCTAGAGACCCTTTTTAAACTTACTAAAATCGAAAGTCGAGTCCAAAGCATTTCATCTCATCTACTTACTTCCTTTTATTAGTTCCCTACAATCTCTTTCTACACGTCGCAATGTTGCATTTCTTTCACTCTTCTATCACTATTACAACAATCAGTTTTCTTCAGAGCTCTCTCGGTGCATACCCCCTTTCCTTGGGGCGAGTGCGAGGCACTCGCCTTTCGGCACAGTCCCACTCCTATTCTGTCCAGATCTCCCACCCAAGAATTGGCACATTTTCTCTGTCTTTCTTCTACTCAACATGTGAACTCTGGAACTCTCTCCCTCAATCAGTCTCACCTTCATCCTATGACTAAAGCTGACTTAAACTTTGTCACTCTTTTGGCTTTTGAGGTGACACTGGTTACAGGCAACCTGACTTTTGTCTCCTTCTTACACAAATAAAACAATAAAATAATATAATATATGGGCACAGTGGGTTGTGTCTCCTTGTATCAGAGTGTCAGGAGAGGTTTGTCAGCAGGGTGGGTTGACGTACCTGTATATGGGCACAGTGGGTTGTCTCCTTGTACCAGAGTGTCAGCAGAGGTATGTCAGCAGGGTGGGTTGACGTACCTGTATATGGGCACAGTGGGTTGTGTCTCATTGTACCAGAGTGTCAGGAGAGGTTTGTCAGCAGGGTGGGTTGACGTACCTGTATATGGGCTGTGACGTTGACCACTCCGTTAGAACCGCATGGCTTGTCCTACAGTGACTCACTAGGATCGCCAGGGCAGTGGACGGGGCTACAGTTTATGTATTAGAGTGTGCTTTATTTCATATGAAAGCTCGTGTCATGGGCAGTCCAGAAAGGCTCTTTGTTTTCGCCCATGTCAAGGCTTTATATATTTAATTGTAAAGTATATGTTTTATCATTTAAAACTGGGCTTGCCCCTATAGTGCAGCTGAAATAAACAAATTATAAACATAAATATCAAATAAAAAACTTTCTTTGATAGTTGAATTTTTTCAGTATGTTATAGCAGTAATTCTGAGTTGCACTCCTCTCAGAATGCTGGGCTAGAGATGCTCGCTCTTGAGGAGCATAACTACATATAATTTAACCTATTGTGTTGGGAGGGTTATAATTTTGAAAAAAATGTTTTGTTGAAGAACTGTGCCAGATATTTTACTGCCGCTGGGTGATGGGAAGTGGAGATATAGCATGGGTTCTAACCATCAGATTTTTGTGAGCCTTGGGGCCTCTGAGAAAAATCTTGGGGGGGGTGTGACGTTGACCACTCCGTTAGAACCACATGGCTTGTCCTACAGTGACTCACTAGGATCGCCAGGGCAGTGGACGGGGCTACAGTTTATGTATTAGAGTGTGCTTTATTTCATATGAAAGCTCGTGTCATGGGCAGTCCAGAAAGGCTCTTTGTTTTCGCCCATGTCAAGGCTTTATATATTTAATTGTAAAGTATATGTTTTATCATTAACTAGTAATGATGGGATCTGGGAGAGAGAGAGAGAGTAGAACAGAGTGAGAGGGGGCGCGCAGTGTTTTTTTGTCCCGCTCGATGACGTCACGGCTGGCTGCCTCGCGGGGGTTGGTGGAGAGAGGCCCTTACCATGCTGCGAGCTCTTGCTAGTGGTTAGTTGACTTGTAACCGCTTTTTTCCCACGCGGCTCGAGCTAGTGCGAGTATATATACAGTTCCTCGCCACTCTCTCCCTCAGATCTGGTTTCTAGAACACACCCATCTGTTTTCCCTTGCTATCTGTCCCCGCTCCGTACCTGAGAATCTTTTCCTCTGCCTATCTCTCTCATTTTCCATATCTTTCACCACCTTTTATTAATATTATACCCCCTCTGGTTAACTCTGCAAAATCAGCTTCATGCTGGCCAGTTGTATTGTGTGTTAAGGTCTGATATAGCCTATGTATGTTAGTTGTTAAGATAAGTGGATCACGAAGCATTGGTTGGCATTTATATTGTTTAGTACTGCTTCCTTTAGTTATTAGTGTTCTGCTGGATTAGATAATGCTAGACTAGGAGTCTGATATTATAGGTATTGTTTCCTATGAGTGCTGGCTTCAGTTAAAAGCGGCACGACATACCTGAGAACTGGAGTTGATTGAGTAAATTCTAGTCTGTGTGCCATTGAGAGTAGAGAATGCACGAATGAGGGGTTTTTGCCTATACCATTCTGCACTGTTCTAGTCTCGATTGTTTGTCTTTGAGGTACGCCAGGAGAACGCTTAATACTTCGGTATTAAGGTTTCTCAAGAGAGCTACCCTTCATTATAAGGTAATATTTGACGCACAGACTTGAGATTTGCACTAGGCTATGCAGCATGCCATGCGCACCAGTATCTCGTATCATTGACTCTAGCTAGACTTTATCAGTCACAGTAGACATTAAGTATATTAACCTAATTACTCTTTTTATGCATACCCATTTATGATTACACAAGCATTTCGCAGCCTAGTTTGATGTATTGAGACACAAACGACTTAGGCTCTTTTTGTTGATAGGAATACTGCATTGTCGTGGCGATTATTATTATTGTTGTAGTGTTTAGGATATTCTTGGCTCCGACGGCATTATATATTCTGCCTTTTTGTGTGCATAGCCTGCACGAGCATTGTTCCGCTGCCTGCCTTTTTGGGTTCCATTTCCGATACGAGCATCTTTATAGCATCTAACATTTAAAGAAGATTCCTTGTTAGTGTTGAAGGACTTTAGTGCACTTTCTTTCATGCAGGAGTGCCTGACATTTATTGATTAAAGTAACGTAAGCTGTAACTTCTCTTACCACCTTACTTTGCATACCATAACCAAGCACCTTCGGTTATAGGTAGTAATAGGCTGTTTTCACATAACATTAAGCCTAGAGTAGACGCACATTTATTGAGAGTTTGATAGCCTATTATTGCATATAGAACTCTGTAGAGTATTTGTGTTCTTTGTTCACTGGGAATATACTTCAGAGGTTGGAGCTAGCGCTTTCCGTTGTAACATTTATGCCATTACTAGTCCAATGAATAAGAGCCCTGATATATTTGAACCCCAGTCGTAACAAATGGCGACCTTACCTAGGATTTGGTGAACCTACATTTATTAGCAGGGAACATTTGTTGTTTTGGAGAATATTTTGCAGGGATCAGCAAGAATAAAAAATGTTGCAACATAGTATAGCCCTTGAGTATTTCCGAGAATTTTTGTGTGTATATTGAGGTATAAGAGTTTGGGGTACGGTACTTCTTTTCTGAATATTGTGGTGAGAAAGTTTTGTGAGCATCATGTCTTATACCGGATCAGAGGAGAATGGAGACACAGTACGTAATGTCGAAACTGAGGAACAGCAGCATGATGAAAGGGTTAATCGGGTGAACTGTGAGGAGGATGCTAGGATATTTTTGCAATGGCCTGTTACTGCCGAGCGGTTGGAGGGTATGGATCGGTACGGTCTTCAATGCCTGGCCACAGCTATCGGTCATGCGGTTACTAGCAGCATGACCAAGGATAACTTGATAACGTGTGTACTGGGCAGGGTGACTGGTGAGCGAGATGGGTTGAGTGCTCAGAGCCCTTCGGCCATGCTTCCCCTACACTCGACTCCCAGCCATCCCAGTAGTTTGCCGACCCCGGGTACGCTTCCGCAGTTGGGTGGTGACTGGCAGGGTGGGTTGCCCCTGGGGGGACCACCGGTAATTTCAAACATTGTAGCACCTTCACCTCCTCAAGGGTTATCTCCAGAATTATTGCTTCAGCTCGAATTAGCTAAGCTTCAGCAGCAACAAAGGGCATGTGAGCTTCAGCAGCAATTAGAATTAGCCAAGATAGAAGAGAGAGCCAAGATAGAAGAGAGAAAAAGTCACCAGCACATAGAGCTAGCAAAAATCCAAGCTGACTTAGAGTCGACTAGGTACTGTGCCGACATGGACGTAGATAAGTCGCGAGTAGAGGCAACGGGACAGCGACTTGGGGCTGGTAACCGTGTTCATGATCAACCTCTCTCGCACTTATTGAAACTGGTTCCGGTGTTTGATGAGAGTGGTGTAACAGAATTTTTCACACGCTTTGAGAAGAAGTGCCAGGAACACCAGTGGCCAGAGAATAAATGGGCAGCACTTGTATCCTCTAGATTAATAGGCAAGGGTCTTAAAGCCTACGATGCGTTACCTTTGGAGTTATGTATTGTGTACGAGGATCTCAAGGAGGCTGTCCTGAGGGCTTACGAATTGCAACCAGAAACGTACCGTTTGAAGTTCCGGGGTGTAACTAAGGGAAGAGATAGCACCTTTTTGGAACACGCCCGGGACTTGTCCGATGCTATGGGGAACTGGCTCCGATCTGAGAAGGTCACAACATTTGATGAAATTAAGCAGTTAATGATGTTGGAGCAGTTCTTTAAGAGCACGGCGGTGGTGATCTAACTTTGAACTTGAAGGAGAAAAACCCAAGAACTCTAATCGAAGCAGCAGAAATGGCTGATCGACGGCTGTCGTTGATTCGGGGTTGCGGGTCCTCACAGAAGTACTATGTAAGTGCTAAGGACCGTTATCCTTCCCCTCCCCGTAACAATGACACATTTAAACAGAAGAGCCATGAAACTAAAACTGAATCCAAACCTTACACCACACCGTATGTGAAAAGTCAGGGGCCTTTTACATCACAGTATAAGCCGAAACCGAAATTTATGTGTTTTAGTTGCCACCAGGAGGGTCATAAGGCAAATGAGTGCCCTAGTCGACCTCCTCCGGCAGCCGTGTCTTTTGCTCACGGCATTGGAGTGTTCAAGAGGACATCAGAGTTTGGTAGAGGCATTTCTTCCGAGGTAAATACACTGCCAGTGCAGAAGGATCCGGAAGGCTTATTCCCTGTCCGTGATGCCTTTAGTGACCACAGGGGACTCGGTTGTGTGGAGTGGGGGGGTAGAAGACGTGAGGTGAGAATTTTGCGTGACACTGGGGCATCGCAAACACTGTTGAGAAATTTCACTGGTAAACCTGTCAATACGGCGCGGGTGGTTGTGGTTCAGGGAGTTAATGCAACAAGGTCATACCCGCTTGTGAGAATGAAGATGGAAGTTGATGGTGTGACTCGTGACCTGGATGTAGGGATTCTGGAGAAGTTACCTGTTGGGGGCGTCGACCTCCTTCTCGGCAACGACTTTGCGGGACCTACTTCTGAGGCTCCACCCTTGGTCGTTGCCGAGAAGCCGGCCGACGTGAGTAGGGAGGAGCAGGAGTGGGTTGAGAAGTGTCCGGTGCAGCCTATGGCGTGTGTTGTCACCGGAGATCCTGCCTCCAGGGAGTCACATTCTGGTCAACAATCTTTAGATCAGCGGAGGAAGGGTACCGAGAAGGGGTTGAAAGTTGATGCGGTTGAGAGTTTAGTATCAGCGGACATTCTCGGGGACTCATTATTAGGGCCACATTTAGAGTCTAGAGAAGACCCATTAACTGTTCCTGAGAAGGCAGTGGATGGGCTTAAAAAGACGATGAGACAGCAACGGCACGCAGAGAGAGAGCAACGGGAGGCCAAATTTAATGTAGGAGGGGGGCATGAGTTGTTTCGCAAACACTTGGGTAGGCTTGCTCCTTCGGACATTCGTAAGTTGCAATTGGAAGACCCGGAGGTTCTTGAATGTGGTACCGGTGCTGGCGAGTTGAAGGAGGACAGTGTTGCACAGTCGAGAGATGTAGCAACGAGGTACGCTGATGCGTACCCTATGAGAAATGGGTCAGCGAATACGGTGGTCCGAGGCTTGCTAGTGTATTTTTTCCGGTATGGTTACCCGCAGGAGATTCATGTTGTTTTGTTTGCTGCACGGGAGGTACCTGGGGAAAGTTTGGGATTCAGCCCTAATGAGCTCGTCTTTGGACACCGTGTCAGAGGGCCTCTCCATATGGTTGAAGAAGTATGGGAGGGTGCAGAAAAACCTTGTTCTATGCTCAAGTGTGTCCTCAACAGTCGAGAATGGATGTTGCGCAGTCTGGAGTTGGCTGGCCGTAATTTGACTAGCTCTCAGGCCCTCATGAAGGACAGGTACGACCTCAAGGTTGAACTCAGGGAGTTTCACGTGGGTCAGGAGGTGTTGATTCTACTGCCCCTTGTAGGTCACCCCTTATCCGCGAAGTACACTGGTCCTTATAGGGTGGTGGAGGAGCTATCGGACCTGGTTTACTTGGTAGCCACTCCAGACAGACGGAAGCGCAATCAGTTATGTCATGTTAATCCCATGAAGGAGTATGGGAGGCACCCCCCCTGAGCCTCTCACTGTGCCTGTGATGACGTTTAGCAGTCAAGGTGGAGAAGGAGAACGGGACAGTCAAGCTCAGGTGGAGGATAACTGGAAGGATAGGAAGTTCAAATGGGCACCTGAGTGTGAGAAGGTGTTTAGAGAAGTAAAACACCTGTTGTGCACTCACCCGATCCTCAGGGCCCCTGACTTTAGCCTACCTTTCCAACTAGCAACGGAGGCTAGTGGTGTGGGGGCTGGTGCCGTCCTTGTGGAAAAGGACGATGATGGGCTGGAGCATCCTGTTAGTTTCTGCTCGGAGAAGTACAATTCGGCCCAGGGGAGCTGCTCTGTTGTCGAGGAGGAGCTGCTGGCGGTTGTACTTGCTCTGAGGCATTTCGAAGTCTGTGTTCCAGCCTATGGTCCGGTCGTTGTAGTTTACCCAGATCATCACCCTCTCAAGTTCTTGGACCAGTTTCACAATCGGAATATGAGGCTGACCAGGTGGTCACTAAGGTTATTGGTATATAACCTGGACATACGCCATATTGCCGGTTGTGACAACGTGGTTGCAGATGGTCGTTCAAGGGTATATGATCCTGGGTAGATTGACACACGGGTAGCCTCCTGCTTTAGTTTGAATAGTATTTTGCGCTTGGTGCTTGTTGGCTCGCGGTTGTAGCCCAGCGTATTGGGTTGTAAAGCAGGAGTTGAGCGTTTGGTATAGAAGAAAAAACTAGGCTTGCCCCTATAGTGCAGCTGAAATAAACAAATTATAAACATAAATATCAAATACAAAAACTTTCTTTGATAGTTGAATTTTTTCAGTATGTTATAGCAGTAATTCTGAGTTGCACTCCTCTCAGAATGCTGGGCTAGAGATGCTCGCTCTTGAGGAGCATAACTACATATAATTTAACCTATTGTGTTGGGAGGGTTATAATTTTGAAAAAAAATGTTTTGTTGAAGAACTGTGCCAGATATTTTACTGCCGCTGGGTGATGGGAAGTGGAGATATAGCATGGGTTCTAACCATCAGATTTTTGTGAGCCTTGGGGCCTCTGAGAAAAATCTTGGGGGGGTGTGACGTTGACCACTTCGTTAGAACCACATGGCTTGTCCTACAGTGACTCACTAGGATCGCCAGGGCAGTGGACGGGGCTACAGTTTATGTATTAGAGTGTGCTTTATTTCATATGAAAGCTCGTGTCATGGGCAGTCCAGAAAGGCTCTTTGTTTTCGCCCATGTCAAGGCTTTATATATTTAATTGTAAAATATATGTTTTATCATTAACTAGTAATGATGGGATCTGGGAGAGAGAGAGAGAGTAGAACAGAGTGAGAGGGGGCGCGCAGTGTTTTTTGTCCCGCTCGATGACGTCACGGCTGGCTGTCTCGCGGGGGTTGGTGGAGAGAGGCCCTTACCATGCCTGCGAGCTCTTGCTAGTGGTTAGTTGACTTGTAACCGCTTTTTCCACGCGGCTCGAGCTAGTGCGAGTATATATACAGTTCCTCGCCACTCTCTCCCTCAGATCTGGTTTCTAGAACACACCCATCTGTTTTCCCTTGCTATCTGTCCCCGCTCCGTACCTGAGAATCTTTTCCTCTGCCTATCTCTCTCATTTTCCATATCTTTCACCACCTTTTATTAATATTATACCCCCTCTGGTTAACTCTGCAAAATCAGCTTCATGCTGGCCAGTTGTATTGTGTGTTAAGGTCTGATATAGCCTATGTATGTTAGTTGTTAAGATGAAGTGGATCACGAAGCATTGGTTGGCATTTGTTTAGTACTGCTTCCTTTAGTTATTAGTGTTCTGCTAGATTAGATAATGCTAGACTAGGAGTCTGATATTATAGGTATTGTTTCCTATGAGTGCTGGCTTCACTTAAAAAGCGGCACGACATACCTGAGAAACTGGAGTTGATTGGAGTAAATTCTAAGTCTAGTGTGCCATTGAG
>JBAKBP010022060.1:0-39525 GCA_037953745.1 Lithodes maja
ATTTTTCGATAGAAAATTACTTCGGCGAAGCCGGATTTCTCCATACAATGCTGGCTCACTATCGCTCGCCAGGAAGAAATCGACACCTGGATGGGGATAAACGTCTTAAAACAATTGGCTGAATGGGGCCGAATGGATACAAGCCATAGAAAGAGAGAAAAGGAGAGGAAAAAAAACAGGTGTACCCCCCTTAACTTGCACTCACAATTTTTGTTTGTAATAACCACGTAAGGGATGAAGCAAAATAACAGGGGCAGGGAAATTCAAAATAACTTATAAATAAAAGAAAGAAAAGAACACAATGACAGACAAATGAACAGACAGTCAGACATACGAACACTCAGTAAAAGGACACAACATAGCAGGGTTGGATATATGATATAAACAAAACATAGCAGGGTTGGATATATGATGTAAACAAAACATAGCAGGGTTGGATATAATTATGATGTAAAAGGTTGTGCGGCGATATAATAAAACAACAGAAAGGAAGAATGTATTAATGCCATCTTTACCTACCTAGGCATATGATAAGGAGTTGCTGGAACACCTTTTTCATTTGCTTGGCTTCCCCCACTGTTTCTGTGTGTGCCTCACCTACACAGAAAGTAATCCAACTAACTCTCACAAATACCTCCTCCTCCTATGCATTTAACTACACTTAACAAGCACACCACACTTTTCCCAACACCCCTAAATTACCTCTAACGTACCTTGATTTTGGTTCTCTATCACTCTATCAATCATGGGGGGGGGGGGGCACTTGTTACAGGCAGCTTTGCCTTTTATCTCCTTCATGCACATAGAACAAAAATGATATATACTGTATCTATACATACTGTTACGTCACACTCAACCACTACATCACATAAGGCATCAGTGTTAATTGTGCTACTTCATGGAATGATAATGGTGAACAAGTTCTAAATATGCTATGTTTACATTGTTAACAAAGGAGAAAGGGAAACGCCAATTAGAAACCAGTAGACTCATACGGTAAAGACAAGTGTTGGGTCAGCCTGCGTGTATTCTGCCACCATCAAGAAGTAGTTTATAGTTTATACGATAGAACACTTTAGGAAATATATGTACGCTTTAATTTTCCTTTGAGCTATACATAAATTCATGTGAACATTCTATCCAGTCACATTCCCACACACTGCGTTTCTACTTTATCAATCTATAACTGTACATGTAATTAATCCAAAAAGCAAAAACAAACATCAGGTTCAAAAGGGGAAACAGCAGTGAAAGTTATAATTAATAATCCTTCTTTTTATTCTAGCACCCAAAATATTAAATATGTTATACACACAAATAGTATCTCTGTAATTCACTCAACACGTCACTGGGAAGATAAAATATGTATGAAGTATGAGGGGGGAAGCGTAATATCAAGGGTGGAGCAATGTAGAGGTAAGATAACTATAACTGCACCAAAGGCTATAGGAAAAAAAGTAGGTATTGATAAACACTATGGAATGATAATGAGACAATCGGGGGGTAGTAAATCACAGGGGAGATTAAAGGACGACAAGAGATGGATAATACCTGCACGATATGGAAGATAAAAAAAAGTCCAGGGGCTGTTTGCAATGTCCTAGGGTTTACAGTTCCATATAACTATAAGGGGAGAGTGTTCACAATACCAAAACAACTAGGGGTACGTGGGTAGGACAAGCTGGTCTGGGGAAGGTGGTTTTCCTTTTCTTTTTTTTTTTATGAATGAGGGAGACAAAAGTCAGAACTGCCTGCAGCGAGTGCCTCCCCCAGAGTTGAAAGAGTGACAGGGACACACTCAAGGGACGTTCGAGCCAATATACCTGGACACAGAGAGTTTGAAGCAATTTAAGTCACAGGCAGAGGGAAAGACTGATTCTGGGAAAGAGTTCCAGAGCTCAGCAATTGAATAGAAGTCTGAGAATAGCATTTCACTCTTGGGTTGGAGAGTTGCACAGAGTAATGGTGGGATTGTGTTGCAAGACGGGTACAACGTACCTGTATATACTGGGAAAGCTCCGAAAAACACTGATTATAGTAGTAGCAAAAGAATAACGAGAGTGATGCAACATTTCGGCAAAGAGAGAGAGATTGCAGAGAGTTGGTGAGTGGATGGGAGTTAATGATACGAAAGGCTTTCCTTTCTACTTTGTCTAGGAGTGCGGTGTGAGAGGATCCTCCCCACACATGTGAACAATACTCAATACAAGGATGCACTTTGCCCCTGTACAGAGCAAGAAGCTGAGCAGGGGTAAAGAACCTCTTAAGGCAGTTGAGCACACCCAGCTTATGTGAGGCTGCCTTAGCAAGACTGGTAATATGGTCCTTCTACGTGAGAGCAGAAGAAAAAGAGACACCGAGAATATTGAGAGAATACAATGTATTGGTTTTTGTATTGTTGAAGAATAAGGGATAGTCCTCTGGAGGTTCCAGATGGGTAGTAAGATGGAGAAATTGGGTCTTCGAAGCATTAAATGCAACAAGGTTTTCTGTATCCCAATTGGAAACAGTAGCTAGATCAGAAGATGAGTGTTCTATAGCTTCATTACTTTTGTTTTTAAGGGACTGCTGGCTGGGGCATTCTGGAAAACTAATTGAGTAGTGTAAGGTAGAGTCGTCTAAGTATGAATGGATGGGACTGAATGTACAGTTGAGAAGATCATTTGTGATAATTAGAAAGATAATAGGAGATAGAACAGAACCCTGAGGAACACCGGAGTTGATAGGATGAGGAAGTGAGCGATGGCCGTCTCCACAACCGTAGCTATGGAACAGCCGGAAAGGAAATTAGAGACAAAGACACAGATGGAGGGATAGAAACCGAAGGAGGGTAGTTTAGAAATTAAAGATGTTTGCCAGACTCTATCAAAGGCCTTCGTTATGTCTAATGCAACAGAAAAAGTCTCACTGAAGTCCCGAAAGGAGGATAACAAAGAGTTAGTAAGATATGAAAGAAGAACACCAGTAGAATGACCCTTAAGGAAGCCATACTGGCGATCTGAGAGCAGCTTATGAGAAGAGAAATGCTTAAGAAATTTGGAAGCAAGAATAGTTTCAAAAACTTTAGAGATACAAGAGATGAGAGCAATTGGACGATAGTTGGAGGGTTGAGACCGGTCATCCTTCTTTGGGACAGGTTGAATGAGAGCAAACTTCCAGCAAGAAGGGAAGACGTTAGAGTAGAGACAGAGACGAAAGAGTTTGCCTAGGCAGGGGGTCAGCACGGAAGCATAGTTTTTAAGTACAACAGGAAGAACACCGTCCGGACCGTACGCCTTCTTAGTATTAAACCCAGAGAGGGTAGAAAGTACATCTTTAGAAGAGATTAGGATATTAGGCATAGGTAGGAGAGAGGAGGGTGGAGAGGGAGGAATAGCACCGGAATCATCCAAAGTGGATTTTTTAGCAAAAGTTTGAGCGAAGAGTTCAACTTTGGCAGAGGAAGAAGTGATGGTTGTGCCATCAGATTGGAAAAGAAGAGGGAAAGACGCGGAAGAAAAGCTGTTGGAGAGGTTTTTGGCTAGATGCCAGAAAGCTTGGGAAGAGATAGAGTTGGATAGTTCAGTGCATTTATTATTGATGAAAGAGTGCTTGGCAAGTCGAAGAACAGATTTGGCTTGATTCCGGGCAGAAACATAGGAAGAATTAGTTTTTTTAGTTTTAAGGCGTTCGTTCCATTTGAATGCTTCCTCCTTGTTGTGGACAGCAGTAGAACAAGCATAAGTAAACCAAGAATTTTTTGCATTAGTCTGAGAGAAAGAAAATGGAATGTACGCTTCCGTGCCCGAAAAGATTACCTCGGTAATGCGTTCAGCACTTTCCGAGGGTCCTCGGCCATGGAAGCAGAAGTCAAGCCTTGGGAAATCAAAGAAGTACTGCCGGAGAGCCTACCAGTCGGCAGCGCCAAAGTGCCACAAGCGCCGCCGGATGGGTGGTCGGGCGGCCGTACTGAAGAGATAGGACAGGTGACAGAGATTAGTTTATGGTCGGAAGAGCCCACAGGAGAGAAAAGATTGACAGTATAAGAAGAAGGGTTAGAAGTCAGAAATAAGTCAAGAATGTTGGCCCGATCTTCGAAGCGATCCGGGATATGGGTGGGTTGCTGGACCAGCTGCTCTAGGTCATTTATGATAGAAAAGACGTAGGCTTGTTCACCAAGTTGGTCAGTAGTGTGAGAGGAGAGTCATTGGCGGTGGTGAACGTTGAAATCTCCTAAGATGGAGATTTCAGAGAAGGGAGAGATGGATAGAATTTGTTCCACTTTAGAGTTTAGATACTCAAAGAATTTGGGAAAATCGTAGAGTTAGGGGAAAGACAGACAGCACAGAAATATTTCGTATGAGAATGACAGGAAAGTTTGAGCCATAAAGTTGAGAATTCAGAGGAGTCGAAATCGGGAACACGAGAGTCAAGCGAGTTTGTTGTGCACGTATGCACAACATCCGTCTTTGGCTTTGAAACTAGGATAGAGAAAGTAGGAGGATACAGAGAAGGGGCTGCTGGCAGTTGTCTCAGATACCTGGGTTTCAGTGATGAAAAGAAGATCAGGTTTGTAGGAGGAGAGATGGTGTTCGACTGAGTGAAAATTAGAGGAATGGCCGCAAATATTGCAAAAGTTGATAGTAAGAGTGACAGGCCGTGGTCTAGAGCATTTAGAGGGGTCGTCAGGGGAAGGTCGGGCATATGTGGGGGCATTTATCGCCCCCCCCCCACCCCCCCCCCCCCCCCCCCCCCCCCAAAAAAAAAGGGAATCAGTAAGAGTGGCCAAGCAAATGAAACAGGAGTTCTAGGAACTACTTATCAAATGCCTACAGCCTATCTTGGGTAGAGCCCTGTTCGATTGTTGCCTACAATCTACCCCTATTCCCCCTATTAGTCGCCTTGTACGACACACAGTAGGACGCGTGGAGCATATTCTTCTTTTCCTCCACCATAAGATGGAGGGCCCCTTACCCCCTGGGGGTAGCAAGCTAGTTAGAGTGTAATCAACAAAGTTAGTTAGATCAAATGGAACTTCAGAGGCTATCAACTCTGAAAGTAAACAGTAGCGTCAGGAGTGGAGCCCGTTTTCAAGAACTCGAGTCCCTTTCATTCAACCAAGACATAAGGCGCGAATAGATAGTTGCAGGTACGTGGCAACAGGTGGAAGACTAAACCTGACAACACTCTAAGCATATACAGTAAATACAGTAATATAAAAATTTATTAATTAATTCATCTGTACACACAAGTATACATAAATGCATGCAGGCAGACTGACATAAAGGTATAAAAATAGATAGTAAGACCTGATTACGTAAAGACAAAAAAGTCACACCTACATGAAACTTGTAAAAATGTAAAACTTTATATATATGACACTATAGGGGAGGTGTGGCGGAGTGGTCTTGCCACTGGACTGGTAATCCAATGGACCCGGGTTCGAATCCCAATATGTCAATGGGAAGATATTATTGGGATGGAATTTGTGCTGTACCTAGTATCAGTGCATTACCTTAGCGCACCGAAATGCCAAATAAATACCCTCATTGTCCCTGATTAAATAGCATTGTATGAATATTCCCATATTCAAAAATATGCTGCAGGGGGGCAATGCCTAGTGAGTTAATTGCTCAATAGGTGGCGTTCTGAGAGTGAGGGTCCGAGCCTGGGGGATGAGACTGTGAAGCACAGAGGCGGAGCAGCTTCAGAGATGGAGTTGCTTCGAGCCGTCGTGAAGCTTCTCATGTCTCACTCCCTAGACTGGAGCAAGACCTCACGGGCCTCACCGTGTTCAGCGGTAGAGTGTAAAGGCTATCAGCCTATGCCCGAGAGGGAGTAGTTGGAATATAGAAAAAAAGAAAAAAAAAATGTTATGAAACTTAAACTTATGAAACTTATGAAACATACGTAAATGCAGACATACAGAAAAACAAATACAAATACGACATGATTACATAGAGACAAACATAAAAGAATACAGAACCACAAATAGACAAAAATACATAGATACAAACAGGCATATATGCCGAACAATAGACAAATACACAAGAATCTTTAAATACAAGTAGGCATATAAACAAACATATAAATGGACAAAAATACAGACGTAAATATAATTACATTCTGACAGACGTATAAACACATAGCAAAAAATGCATATATACAAATATACAGACATACATACAGATACAGAATCCAACGCAGGAAGGAACGACCGCGTGAATAGAAAAGTAAAAGAAACTGAGCCTAAGAACATAGAGAGGATTAAAGACAGACGAGAGAGAGAGAGAGAGAGAGAGAGAGAGAGAGAGAGAGAGAGAGAGAGTGAGTGAGAGTAACAGTGAGGCGAAGACATACTGTACATGTATAGTGAACAGAAAGAGGAGAGGGGGAAAGGATGAAAACTGGGTAATAGAAAGTGACATGTGTGAGAGAGAGAGAGAGAGAGAACGTGAGAGTGAGAGAGAGATAGAGTGAAAGTGAGTAACACTGAATATTTAGTACGTAAAAAAACTTGCAGTCCATTCAGGGGAGATACTCGTATTGGACAGTGATTTTGTAGAGCACTATACATATATTAAAGAGTGTGCACAATACTATCTACTCTCTCCTTGATCTGCTCTACTGAAGATTCTGAAGAACTGTTTACAACTTCTGTGGGAAGCTTGTTACAGGTAGAACAGATGTTTTATGTGAAAAAGCTTCCACAAATACGAGTGCTGAACCTTATTAAATTAAAACTTCAAACATGGCTGCGTATTGTATTCATTTTGAGGCTATATATTTTGCTATAATCCATATTTTCAAACTCATTAAGTACTAACACAAATTCAATGAGCTGCCATCGCAGTCTGTGTTTTTTTAAGGAAAACATCAGGAGCTCTCAACCAGTCATAGCTCAGCCTTCTATTTAATGGAATAAGCTGTGTAGCCCTTGCTTGTACTCTCTCCAATTGCTCTATATCTTTCCCGGGTGCTGGAGACCAGAATTGAATAAGATACTCCAAAAGAGGCCGTATCATACCATTATCGTGTGTGGGGACTATTTCCTTATGTCTCTACTTGACTTGCCTTTTAATATAGCCCAATAGTTTCTGAGTTTTCTTCTCAACTTTAATGAACTGCTTGCAAAACTGTTTTATCACTGCCAATCAGAAATCCCAATTCCTTATGGAAATTATGAACAGGTTGGGAGACAGGTATCCTGACCAGAATTAAAACCCACTCTCTCCAGATAATTTTGATGTAGCTTTGACGTCTCGAAGCCGTATTGCTTCTATCTCGCTGTCTCATCTCACAATCTTGGACAACTCTCTCTCCCATGCACAACCTATTGAGCTTATCACTCACTGGCACCGCTCCACATTGCATAATTTGTATATGGGAATATTCGTACAATGCTAATGCATATTTATAACTGCGAGAGTATTTTTATGCTGTGCCAGTGGACTTTGTGGTATTTTACTGAAACTAAGCATGCCACAATCATATTTTATCCCAATAAAATCTTCCCATCGACCCAGGACTTTAAGATTATTAGTCCTAGCAAGACCACTCCACCATACCTAGACTAGGTGATAATATACTGTATATATATATATATATATATATATATATATATATATATATATATATATAGGGTGGTGGCCACCCCTTCGGGGATCACGGCCGTCAGGCAATAGATAGATAGATAGATCGAGAGAGTGAGAGTGAAAACGGGAAAATGGGTATGTGAGGAGGAAGAGGAGGCTATAGGCACCACCCGAACAGGGTGGTACTCCCGGAGAGTGCTAGGTGGCTGATAAAGACAGCTGGAACTCCTGTTTCACCACCTGGCCTCCTTTGCTGATCCTTTCCATGCCTCACCAATATCGATACCAACCCCAGTCTGCCTTCCAAAACACCTTCTCTTCCTATCAATATACTATACCACAAACACTTCATATACTACACTATCTTTTCAAAATATAAAAATATATAATTATGACAAACGTACGACCCGCCTCCACTCTGTCGAAGACCACCTCTCCTCTGCCTACCCTGATCTTCTCTTTCTCACCGAAACCCAGTTGTCTGGGATTACTGACCGCAAACCCTTCTCTGTATCCTTCTACTATCTTTATCCTCTGTTCCAAGCCAAAGGTGGATGTTGCATATACAGTATATGCGCAAAAATCTTGATTTCTCTCGTTCACCCAACTTTGATTCTTTTGAATTTTTAACTCTCTGGCTAAAGCTGTGCTGCTTAGTAGAGTCATTTTCAGAGCTTCCGTGACCGTGTTTAGGATACCAAAGTTTCTCAGTGAATTTAACAAGGGCAACTGATGCTAAAAAAAATAAGCCCCCATACACCTCACCAAAATGACGGGAAAGTTGTTATTTTAGACGTTTTTCAAAATGGCCACCGCCGTCATCTTAAAAAATTGATAAAGTTCTATTTCTTGAAGTGAATGGCCAAAAATGACAATTTTGGTGTCTATTCCCACTAATTTTGGTGTCAGAAGATCAATGGCATGGCACAATTAAAAAATAATTAATAAATAATTACCAAATAATTAAGTAAATAAGAAAATAATTAAGAAAATCAATGGGATGGCATAATTCATGATTTAGAGTCCCATTAACCTCAACATCTAAGACAAATATGATGTTGCTTAAATCCACTTTGGTATCCTAAATTAATAAAACATGAGACCTACTGCATTAAGATGCACTATCACTGCAGGACAAATATGATGCACAACTGTCAGAATCACTTCCGCTGTCATCATCGCTGCTCTCCATTTGTGGATGACTTGGAGTTTTTAGAAGATCCAGGAATGATGGAAGTGCAGGTTGGGTTATAGCGTACTAGGAGGCATAAGCCATTTACAAGGTGCCATCCATGGCCAATTGGTGATGGATGATTCTGAAGCTGGAAATTCTTCTGCAGATATGTGGGGTAATTGGTGCGCTCTAAGTGTGGTCGTAGACTGTCAGAATCAGGTACCAGTCTGATGATCTTCTTTTTCTTGAGTACTGACCACTTTGCTGCTGTCACCTCTGCTAGGGTCTTGTGTTTGGTTGTCACAATAGATGTACCGGATAACAAATTTCTGTAAGTCATTGATGATTTCCTGTGTGACTGGGATGATTGTGCCACAACTTTTAAGGAGGTTGCGAGCTTCTGATGATTTTTTCTACACGGTCAACAATTAGTTTTTCTTGCCTATTCCATAAAAGCCGGAGTTATGGTCGCATCCGGTGAAGAACATAAAGTGGGATCGAAGACTCCACCATTGCCTCACTTACACAAACACTGAGCATTTATCAGCTGAGATTTGCGTTTCAAGCACAAGAGTCCTGATATTTGCCGAGCCACATAGGCTGCCTGAACGTTAGTTATCAGTATCTTCAGTGTCTATGACAACTGCTTCTGTATACCCTTCTGACCGCAGCTTACCATAAAGAGTGAACAGAGTTGTGTCTGCTTCTGCATGGGAGTATGTGAGATTCTGCAAAACTATATCTGTGGTGAGATTCCTTGCTGGTTTGCCAACAACACAGTGTATGAGCTGAATAGTGGTTGTAGATGCCTTTCTTTTGAAAGCAGCCTTGATAAATGCTTGAAGGCGAACTTTATTCTCTGGCTTACCAAGAAGAGCAGCATGAAAAGTCTCTATTAGAAGGAAATTTGTCCTCTGACTTCATAAACACATTGCAAATGGACTGATTTTTTTGACGGTGTTGTCGTTCCCTATCTTTGATGGAGAAGTCTTGCTCGTACGAGTCATTAACCAAGATAACACATTCTGCATTCGAATGTCTATTCAGGACACAGTTCACAAGTTTCTCACCATAGTCTCCCCACGTTAACTTGGTTCCATCTGCTTTTTCTCTGTCTTCAGTAGTAGGCGTTGTTAGACGCCAGATTAGTCCCATGTCTACTATTGATGTGTAAATATCAGGGTACGGTATGGATGGATGTCATTGTCAGTTTTTCCTGTAGCTTACTCTTCTGCGTTTTGCGCATAGTACCATTTGCATTGAAAATTGAAAGGCACTCATCTGTTACTCGATGCTGCAATAAGTCTTCCATCTTTAAGCCGTCACTTGCCTCAACAAGTTTGATGACCGAGGTAAATGCCTTACTCTCCATTTCTTCAGTTGTCTGTTTCAGGTTTTCACTTGCTGTCTTCTCGATTTCTTGAGTTGCAATATTGCCTCTTTTACTACGTGGTATTCGAGCATTGAGGGACTTTGTTTTGGAATAGACTCTTTCATTTACAAATTCCTCCACTTTTCTTTCTCCATCGGCCTTTGCAGACTTCAGATCAGCAAAGAGAGCTGGAGAGGCTTGAATTCCAGATTGTAGGGATCTTAGTGTCAGATCTGATTGTCATGATCTTCAAAGATAACTTGACGGACATGATGAAAGAAGATATTTTGGGCCTCTCGAAGATTAACATGTTGCAGATGCTCTGTTTTTTCATCAGGAAAAGACTCCTTCAGAGGGTTGCTGACATAATTGCGCCAACATTCACGATGATAACGAATTTCCAATCCAAGCGCCGTTCGACTGTCTGGGATAGATGCAAGTAGGGTATTCAATCTTTCTCTTATAGGCTCATCTGACAGACAAACTAATATGCAACTTGAACCGGTTCCATGGGTTCCATGCGTCTACTGTTGACAGCAGCAAAAGTTTGGACTTGCCAGGATTACTGGTTTTTTGTGGTCCTTTCATACACCACACACAGAGATTCTTATCATGAACCACTCCAGTACTAGAACGAAGCTTTTTAGGCACATTTCCTGGGAGTTGTTGACTTGAAGTTGATGCTTGAACTGCTTCCTGTTCAGATTTCCGTTTACGATTCTGTGCTTGCTGAATATATCGATTACTACTGATCTGGGTGTAACATTTACTATGCATGTACAGGCCTTTAGGCCCCTTGTCCCACTCCACTGCTGCATAGGCATGCTGAAATTTATCAAGTTCCTTCCACCGAAAACACTTGCTCCTTAGATTCTCCCACTTTGTATCAGATGTCTTGTCCGTACTATCATCAGCTATACAGGGATGTTGACATAATATGCATTTTAATCCAGGTCCTGGGTCAGGCACATCACTAACTCCTCTACGTTCCATGCTTATGATTCTTCACGCCAAATTCGATGCAACAAACCTGAAAAAGAAGGAATTGATCAGTCAACATTCTTGGTTTATATTTTAAATTTTATATTATATTATTTGAGTAAGTTTCAGAGGATCTGTGACCGTGTTTAGGATACCAAAGTTTCTCAGTGGATTTAACAACATCATATTTGTCTTAGATGTTGAGGTTAATGGGACTCTAAATCATGAATTATGCCATCCCATTGATTTTCTAAATTATTTTCTTATTTTCTTAATTATTTGGTAATTAGTTATTAATTATTTTTTAATTATGACATCCCATTGGTTTTCTGACACCAAAATTAGTGGGAATAGACACCAAAATTGTCATTTTTGGCCATTCACTTCAAGAAATAGAACTTTATCAATTTTTTAAGATGACGGCGGCGGCCATTTTGAAAAACGTCTAAAATAACAACTTTCCCGTCATTTTGGTGAGGTGTATGGGGGCTTATTTATTTTAGCATCAGTTGCCCTTGTTAAATTCACTGAGAAACTTTGGTATCGTAAACACGGTCACGGAAGCTCTGAAAATGACTCTACTAGATACTTTATGGTAGAATATTACACTTCCCAAATATGTGATGTTTGATAAAAGTAGCATCAACAAAAATGGAGGAGGCATTTTGTATTTTATCAAAGAGAGTTTTGATCTTGATGTCAAAACCACAAATCGAGAATGTTGACGTATCATATGTACTATTAAGAAATAATCACTAAACAACAATATTAACACCTTAAGAGCGGGTTGTGGAGTATATTTCACCGTGCCACCCAGCGTTTTTTTTTTTACCATAAATGGCCTTGTTTCTGTGCTCTTTTTCATGCATAAACAAGAGCCAGAGCGTAATACAATTATGTATCCCTGAAAGGGCGTTAATTGAGCTATCCAATGACACCTGAACCATCCTTCTATGATCACTGGTTGTCTTGCAACGATCGTGCAACCGAAGGGCAAAATCGCTAAAATACGGTCATTTCGTTACATAATTAAGTGTGTAGCGAGGGAGGGAGGGTGGGTGTGTGTGGAATAAATGTCAGTAGGCCCACGGCGGCCGTGGCGAGCGGTCATGAGGCAACCTATGCTCCTCCCGTCGCTCGTCTCTCTCTCAGAGCCAATATTGCGCCAAAATTGCACACAGACTCAGGTCGGGCCCCGCTCTTTTTGCTGGTGTTCTCTATATGGACTAGAGTTGGGCCTCGCTAAATAATATACAGACCCCCAGCCCAGTCAGTGCAAACTGATCGAGAAATTATTAAGCAAATAACTGAAGTAACACAGGATAGCATATTTTTCGGCGACCTTAATTTACCTGTAACCAAGTGGGACGATCCTCTCCCTTCACACTCCGGACATGACCTGTATGCAAACCTACAAGAAAGTTCACTTCATCAATTTGTTCAATCTCCTACCTGTGGTAATAATATTCTTGACTTTGTACTAGCAACAAATGAAGACTTAGTTGAAGATTTGAGTATTGGTGATGACTTCAGTAATAGTGACCATTGCACGATCACTTCCAGCTTAAAGTGTAATAGAAATTAACACATTACTAGCAATGAGAAAGTCCTAAATTTGATGAGGGCAAACTTCCGAAAACTTAGAGCAATGCTTGAAAAAACTAACTGGAGCTGTTTGATTAATAACGACGACATGAACAAACAATGGAAGCTTTCACCACCAATTACTTGAAGGCAGTGCAAGAGTGCAAACCAACAAAGAACAGAAGATCAGTAAATAGCAATAGACCAAGGTGGTGGAATAGAGAGATTGCTGCATGTCTGCTTGGTAAAAAAAACGCCCATGAGAGATATAAAATCTCTGAAAGCGAGGAAGACAAAGCAATATTCGTAGATCTATGACGCAAAGCCAAAAAGCTAATAAAGCAAGGCAAAAAGACCCTAGAGTTGCACGTTGCAAATCGTAGCAAGACAAACCCAAAATAATTATATAGCTACATTAGGAGGAAAAAAGTAGTGACCTCATCAATTGGAGCATTAAAGGATGAGAACAGAGACTATACCAAAGATGAAGCACAAATTAGTAATAATCTCAAAACCTTCTTTGCATCAGTTTTCACAAAAGAAGCCTCGGAGTCCCCAGGGGGGGGGGACCATAAATGCCCCCTCACCCGACCAACCATCCCCTGACGACCCCACACAATTACCTGGACCTCGGCCTGTTACTCTTCTATTAATTTCTGCAACATTCGCGGACTTTCCTCTAACTTTCACTCTGTTGAGCACCATCTCTCCTCCTACAAACCTGATCTTCTCTTCCTCACCGAAACCCAGGTGTCTGTAGCAACATCCAGCAACCCCTTCTCTGTATCCTCCTACTTTCTCTATCCTAGTTTCAAAGCCAATGGCGGATGTTGTGCATATGTGCACAACAAACTCACTTGCTCTCGTGTTCCCGATTTCGACTCCTCTGAATTCTCAACTTTATGGCTCAAACTTTCCTGTCATTCTCTTACTAAATATTTCTGTGCTGTCTATCTTTCCCCTAACTCTACCAACTTTCCTAAATTCTTTGACTATCTAAACTCTACAGTGGAACACATTCTATCCATTTCTCCTTTCTCAGAAATCTCCATCTTAGGAGATTTCAACGTTCACCACCGCCAATGGCTCTCCTCTCACACTACTGATCCACCTGGTGAACAAGCCTACGTCTTTTCTATCCTAAATGACCTAGAGCAGTTAGTTCAGCAACCCACCCGTATCCCGGATCGCATCGGAGATCGGCCCAACATTCTTGACCTGTTTCTAACTTCTAACCCTTCTTCTTATACTGTCGATTTTTTCTCTCCTTTGTGCTCCTCCGACCATAAACTTATCTCTGTCACCTGTCCTATCTCTCCAGTACAGCCACCCGATCCTCCTAGCCGGCGGCGCTTGTGGCACTTAGGCGCTGCCGACTGGGAGGCTCTTCGGCAGTACTTCTTTGATTTCCCATGGAATGATTTCTGCTTCCATGGCCGAGGACCCTCGGAGAGTGCTGAACGCATTACCGAGGTAATCCTATCGGGCATGGAAGCATACATTCCATTCTCTTTCTCTCAGACTAATGCTAAAAAATCTTGGTTTACTCACGCCTGTTCTACTGCTGTCCGCAATAAGGAGGAAGCATTCAAACGGTACCGACGCCTTAAAACTCAAGACTCTCATTCTTCATATGTTTCTGCCCGGAATCAAGCCAAATCTGTTCTTCGACTTGCCAAACACTCTTTCATCAATAATAAATGCACTGAACTATCCAACTCTAGCTCTTCCCAAGCTTTCTGGCATCTAGCCAAAAACCTCTCCAACAATTTCTCTTCCTCGTCTTTCCCTCCCCTTTCCCACTCTGATGGCACAACCATCACTTCTTCCTCTGACAAAGCTAAACTCTTCGCTCAAACTTTTGCTAGAAACTCCACCTTGGATGATTCCGGTGCTATTCCTCCCTCTCCGCCCTCCTCTCTCTTACTTATGCCTAATATCCTAATCTCTTCTAAAGATGTACTTTCTACCCTCTCTGGGCTTAACACTAATAAGGCGTACGGTCCGGACGGTGTTCCTCCTGTTGTTCTCAAAAACTGTGCTTCCGTGCTGACTCCCTGCCTAGGCAAACTCTTTCGTCTCTGTCTATCCTCTAACGTCTTCCCTTCATGCTGGAAGTTTGCTCACATTCAACCTGTCCCAAAGAAGGGTGACCGCTCTCAACCCTCCAACTATCGTCCAATTGCTCTTATCTCTTGTCTTTCTAAAGTTTTTGAAACTATTCTTGCTTCCAAATTTCTTAAGCATTTCTCTTCTCATAATCTGCTCTCAGATCGCCAGTATGGCTTCCTTAAGGGTCGCTCTACTGGTGATCTTCTTTCATATCTTATTAACTCTTGGTCATCCTCCTTTCGGGACTTCGGTGAGACTTTTTCTATTGCACTAGACATATCGAAAGCCTTCGATAGAGTCTGGCATAAATCTTTAATTTCTAAACTACCCTCCTTCGGTTTCTATCCCTCCATCTGTGCCTTTGTCTCTAATTTCCTTTCCGGCCGTTCCATAGCTGCGGTTGTGGATGGCCATTGTTCACTTCCTCACCCTATAAATTCCGGTGTTCCTCAGGGCTCTGTCCTATCTCCTATTCTCTTTCTAATTTTTATAAATGATCTCCTTAACTGTACCTTAATTCCCATCCATTCATACGCAGACGACTCAACCTTACACTACTCCATTAGGTTTTCAGAACGCCCCAGCCAGCAATCCCTCAACGACAAACGTAATGAAGCCATAGAACTCTTAAATTCTGATCTAAATACTATTTCCAATTGGGGCAGAGAAAACCTTGTTAACTTTAATGCTTCCAAAACCCAATTTCTCCATCTATCTACCCGTCAGGATCTCCCAGCGGACTATCCCTTATTCTTCAACAATACAAAAATCAACCCTTCATCTTCTCTCAATATTCTTGGTGTCTCTTTTTCTTCTGCTCTCATTTGGAAGGACCATATTACCAGTCTTGCTAAGGCAGCCTCCCAGAAGCTGGGTGTGCTCAACCGCCTTAGGGGGTTCTTTTCCCCTGCACAGCTTCTTGCTCTGTACAGGGGCATAGTGCGCCCTTGTATTGAGTATTGTTCACATGTGTGGGGAGGTTCCTCTCACACCGCTCTCCTAGACAAAGTTGAAAGGAAGGCCTTTCGTATCATTAACTCCCGTCCACTCACCAACTCTCTGCAATCTCTCTCTCTCCGCCGCAATGTTGCATCTCTCTCGCTATTCTATCGCTACTATAATAATCAGTGTTCCTCAGAGCTATCCCAGTGCATACCACCTCCTTTACGTAGGGCACGTGGTACCCGTCTTGCAACTCAATCCCACCCCTACTCTGTGCAACTCTCCAACCCAAGAGTGAAACGTTACTCTCAAACTTTCTTCTACTCAACATCTGAGCTCTGGAACTCTCTCCCAGAATCAGTCTTTCCCTCTTCCTATGACTTAAATTGCTTCAAACTCTGTGTGTCCAGGCATTTTGGCTCGAACGTCCCTTGATTTTGGCCCTGTCACTCTTTCAACTATGGGGGAGGCACTCGCTATAGGCAGTTATGCCTTTTGCCTCCCTCAATCACATAGAAAAAAAAAAAAAAAAAAAAAAATAAATTAAATGATATTCCTATAGCATCACCAGTACAAATAGTTAATTCAAATGTGCTTAGCAATATTCGTATTACTGAGAGAGAAGTAATGAATTGCTTTGACAAACTCAAGGTAAATATATCGTCTGGACCCGATACTATTTCTCCCAGCGTTCTCAAAGTAGCTAAATGTAGCGGAGCACCACATGGATCAGTACTGGGGCCAGTTCTATTCCTAATCTACATAAACAACATAGATGAAGGTCTCACCTGCACAATCTCACAGTTTGCAGATGATACAAAAATTGCAAATAACGTAATCTCAAAAGAACACATTCTAGATATGCAAGGCAATCTAGATAAGTTGTCTCAATGGGCTAAAATATGGCAAATGTGTTTCAATGAATACAAATGTAAAAATACTTCACATTGGAAGCCGAAAGGAGAAAGCAAACTATTCAATGAATGGCTCCCAACTTAAGACTGTGGACAATGAGACAGATTTAGGAGAAACAATATCAAGTAACCTCAAACCTAGTCAACACTGCAAGGAGGTTGTTAAGAAATCAAACAAAACTATTGGTTTCATTGCCAAGTCCTTTGAGCATAAATCCTAAGATGTAATCCTCACTCTTTATCATTCCTTAGTTCGCCCACTCCTGGAATATTGTATTCAGTCCTGGTGCCCTTACTATCAAAAGGATATAGACAAACTGGAATGTGTTTAACGCAAAGTCACTATAATGATACCTAGGCTAAAGAACAAACCATATGAGGAACGTCTTGAAAAATTACATCTGTTTCCCCTAACAAAGCGTAGATTAAGAGGCGACCTAATTCAAGTCTTTAAGTTCATCAGTGGCATCGACAATATGAACTGTAGTAAATACTTTACGATTGACCAATCAAATTATACACAGGGATATGGTTGAAAAATCATTGGTAAATCATTCAACTTGCACGAATCCAAGAATGTCTTCTTCAATTGAGTAGTCAACTTGTGGAATGGACTACCCCGAGATGTTATAGACTGCAACACCGTTGATTACTTCAAAGTTCGCCTTGACAAGCGATTGTCTGCATTTGTAAATTAATAAAATATTTCCTTAATTGTACTATTTCATTAATATTGTCCCCCCTCCCTGCCATGTTAATCCTTCTGAGAGGTATTTCCTTTTCACATCTTTATCTCTCTGAAATACTGTTGGATACTGGAAACAGCAGTATTTAGGAGGGCAAGTAACCTTGAGGGGTCACAAGACCTATTGTTGCTTGGTTTCCTTTGTACTCCTTTGTACTATCTATCTATCTATCACCGGACGCTGTGATCCCCAAAGGGGTGGCCACGAACGAATCGCCCCCATGCACCTCTGTCACCAGTCAGTTGACGTCCCTCCTCCCATCCAGCACCGCTTTCACGCATATACTCCTTAACTCCATCCTTCCACCTCTCTCTCGGTTTACCTCTCCCTCTCCGTCCTTCCACCTCACTCTCGTACACTCTCTTAGTCATTCTCTCGCTTCTCATACGTTCCACATGGCCGAACCATCTCAAGTTGCTCCTTTTCACACTTTTCAGCACATCTACAGCCACACCACACCTCTCTCATACTTTCTCATTCATCTGTCTATCCCTTCATGTAACTCCGCACATAGCCGTCCGGCTGGCTCAGTTGACAGCGTGCCTGATTCCCATCTCGAGGTCTCGCGTTCAATCCCCGCTCAGATTGAAAAGTTTTTCTGGGATATAGCCGGCGGTTACCATCTCCCCATGAGCAAGGGGGATGGGTAATGGTCTCTGGTAGACTAAAGAAAGCCAAGCGCTTGTGAATCCTCGAAGGAGGAGATACGGGCGCTATATTAGTAACCAGAAGATTATTATTATTATTATTACTTCTCAAGTAACTCTTGGTCATTCTCTCGCTTCTCATACGTTCCACATGGCCGAACCATGTCTCTCCAAAACCATCCATGCTTTATTCCCGTAAGTCAATGTCGGGATTACCACACTTATCATGGAAGGGTTTCTTGCCTTCTTTATTTCCATGCTGACCACCCACCCTATTTCTTGTTACTGCTTTCGGCGTTCCTACAACCCTAAAACTGAATGATAGAAACATAATTGAAAATAGAGAGTCAAAGTGTTTAGAAGTGTTTGAAGAGTTAGAAAATGTTGAACATTTCCTTTTACATTGTCCACAATTACAGACAATAAGAAACAAAAACAGTATATTTAGCAGACATTACAAAGAACACATTCTAAAAACATTACTATTTTTTTTTTTTTTTTTTTTTTGTATAGAGACAATGAACGGAGGAAGGAAAAACACAGATAAAACAAAAAGGTCCATGTGCCTAGAGGCATCCTCCATTCATAAAATGTTTGTAACAACTGGATTTAAACATTTGTAGATTGTAAGTTTGTGGAAAGCAATTCGAGGGAAGTGAATTCCAAAGAGTAGTAGCTCTGGGGATAAATTATTCTGATAAGCAGAAGTTCTGCATTGTGGAGGAGAAAGTGTAAATTCATGGGCGCTCTCAGCTGCCCTAGTTCTACGGGGAAAGATGTGGAGAGGCGGCACAATTGAAGCAAGTTCCTCGGAACAATTGCTGTGAATATATCTGTAGAATAATGCAAGGGATGCAACGTTTCTTCGTATGAATAATGTAGGAAGGTCCTGTGTGATTGCAGGGTTATTTATTAATCTAATAGCTTTATTTTGAATTTTGTCCAACTGCCTCAATGCAACCACTCCACTTCCACCCCACAGAGGTGAACAGTAATCCATCTGAGAACGCACATGACTTTTATATATTACGGCCAACTGCTCGTCAGTGAAGAATTCTCGAACTCTGTAAAGGAGTCCCAGTTTTTTAGAGGAATTCTTAGCAATGCTTCTAACATAATTTGGAGAAGATTAAAGGAAAGAACAGTCAAAAAGAATAATTCAAGAAATCTGGAAAGAAAAACAATATTTAGTCAATTCATTCACATGAAAATAACAGAACAAATGGGGGGGAGGCCGTTGTAAAGGCAATCTCCCCACCAAACACCAAGACCCTCTTCCCCTGTTGCACCTTCTCCCGCACTTCATCCATAGTCCTATCTTTACTCAACACACTGCCCAAATACTTAAATGAGCTGATATTCTCCATGGCCTGACCGTTCAACCTCACCTCAAACTTTGTGGTGCACCCCTTTCAATTACCATAACCTTACTCTTCCCCGCATTTACCTTCAGATTCCATTTTTCACACACTTTTCCAAACATATTTACCAGACCCTGGAACTCCCATTCACTATCGCTCATCAGAACTGTATCGTCGGCAAACAGTAGCACAGGCAACTTCCACTCGTTTCCCTTCCTCATCAGCGGTGCACCAACATCCACTGTTCTTCCTTGTGGTGTGTGATGTAATGGTTTAAATTCTTTTGTTCTGGGTGTGGTGTCCCGAGTTTGAATCCCGGGAGGACCATATGCTTTCATTAGTTTATTGTAGTGCATTGGGGTTTGTAATAGAGGATTACTGTTAAGAACAGAGTGTAACTGAATTTCTTTCATGACTCCATCTACTGTATATATATATTGAACAACCATGGGGACATCACACACCCTGGTTTTAACCCAACGTTCAGATAAAAGAACTCGCTCTGTTCATTCTCCACACATACTGAGGCTTTGCACCCTCCTTCATGCTCTTCACTGCTTTCAGCAACTTGCCATCTACTCCGTATATTCTCAGTACTTTCCACAGACCTTCTCTATCAACTCTGCTTGCTATCGCTCGCCTAGAAACAAATATAATCGACACTCGAATGGGGTGAAGCGTCTTCTTATCGCTAATCTAGTGGTGTGCAACGTCTCAAAATATCCCAACAAATATATTGAAACAGGAGAGCTCCAAAAAGACCCCCCTCGGACCGAATAGGGTTGGTATTCTCTCTTAAGGGTGGATGGGCGTATATATTTGTTCATATATACAGTATATAATTGTGTTAATTTTTTTTTATTTACTCCCTAGACCTCCATCAAGCTGAAAAATACACCCCTTAGACCCCACTTCAAGATATATTTTCAAATTTGTCAATAGGAAAATGTCCCGGCCGAAGGCCGGATCCCTCTTAAATTACAGGCTCGCTATCGCTCGCCAAATATAGACTCCTAAATTCAATGCAAAGTCTTAATATTGACAAAGAAATGGGGCGAGAAGTCTTAACAGTGCCAAATTAATGGGCCGACCGTCTAAGAATTTCAGAATTAATTGGGCTAAATATGAGGGAGAAGGGGGGATCAGAAAAACTACCCATCTCCCCTTAAACTTTCTAGTTCTGAAAACTCCACAGTAAAATATTTGGCTCATCCTTTCTCTACCGGGGATGTTTGTTGTATTATTTCAGCTTTATTTATATGATTTTATGCAGCTTAGGAAGGATCTGTTGTTAATAAAAGGGTTGATTGATACAGTCAGTAGCATCTTAATTGCTACACGTCCGTCCTAGGCTGAATACAGTCGTCTAATAGTAGCCGAATATAGTGAAGAGGATTTTAACAGTACTGCTGCATGGGTTAATGAATGACTACGAGAGCCTGTTATTTAGGAGGAATCAGACATCGGCCTGGATATTGTTCCAGGTCATGTGAAGGTATTGAGGGATAAGCCTTTACAAAGGGTCCTCGTATCTACATTCAACTTTTCCTATTTTTCTGAAGAGTGTAGAGAGGGGAGAAGGGGTATTGGAGAGAGACGAAGCTGTTGGAGTGGCTTTGTTATGTGTGTACCGATAAATGTACACATTTATCTCGACGGGGGAAATTGTTGGTATTTCTTTAAGCTTCATGAAGATCTAGCGAGCAAACTATACAGTAATCCTCCCCTTAAAGACGGTGTCATAGCAGCCTCAACATTCTAAGTTTCACAAGAATTTAAATACCTAACATAATCTACCTTCAATCTTTCCGATTCCAATGCGAGATATCCCTAAAATATTACGAGAGAACAAAATGTTAATCGAAAATTGCCGGAATATGCGTTGGTATGACACCAGCTTGTAGGCTCTCCCTATGGTTCTATATTGAAAACAAATATATTGAAAAAAAAAAATATATATATATATATATATATACATACATTATAATTATATGTCGGTAGCTAAAATAATACAGTATATATACAGTATATATACAGTATATATATATATATATATATATATATATATATATATATATATATATATATATATATATATATATATAGGATATCTTTTGTCTATTATTATACAATGTTATTCAGCTACGGAAGCCCATCTAGGTCCCGAGGGGTTAAACTCTATCTCAATTAAACTCTACCTGTCATAACTCCTTGCTAATCTGAATAAAATCTTCGAAAGCCTGAACAATATTAAACAATGTGTCTTAGTATCCTGAAGTATCTTTTATGATATTTATGTTTATGAAGGAAACAGAAGGCAAATCTGCCTGTAACAAGTACCTACATACTATGTACTTATTAGTTCATAGCTGATTTGGTCTGAACATTAAAACAAATTAATATATTTGCATATAGAAAATAGCAAGAGCTCGCGAACATTTGTATCAGCTGTACATTAGAATCAAAATGTCAAAGGGACTGGGGTTCTCGAAAAGGGGCTCCAGTCATGAAAATATACCAGACTTACAGTTTGCTGGCTTCATAATCCAGAAGGGTTGGTAGCCTCTCAAGTCCTATTTTAGCTAACTAACTAACTCAAAATGTTTGGACACAAGGAGCTTGAAGCAGGTTAAGGGGAGATGGGTCGGTTTGTCTGGTCCTCCTTCTTCCTCATGCTTTGCCCCATTAGCTTTCAGATTTTAAGACGTTAGCCCCAATAGTTTGTCAATTTTAAACCTTTCATCCCATTTCTATATCAGTATTAAGACCTTTCGTGCTATTTAGGTGTCGATTTTTTTCCTGGCGAGCGATAGCGAGCCTGTAATTTAAGAGGAACCGGCCTTCGGCCGCGACATTTTTTCATCGAAAAACATACATATTTATTTTGAAGGAGGGTCTTGGGGGTGTTTTTTTAAGCTTGATGGAGGTCTAGGGAGGAAACTACAAAATAAATGAATATATAAATAAATCTATCTATCTATCTATCTATATGCTCAGGCCCAATCCCCATTTTGGGGGTAGCCGACTCAAGACAGAGCAAGAACAGGGAAAACACAAAAACAACATAAAACAAAAAAATAAACACAGATAAAAAACACAAACTCACACACATCCAGGTCACCCAGGAGAAGACCCAGAGACCAGGGTTACCAAGGTCGCTCCAGCACTCCCCCGGCCCCTGACCACCCGGAGAGGTTCCGATCTCGGCAGGCAGACATGCAGCGGAGCCAAAGCCACAAGCCATCCCACCACACTTCCAGGCACACTCTTCATATTAATCGTCCCCCCGGGCCAGGCGCCTGATGGACTATTATCTAGTCGAACTTGCGCCCGACCCCTTACTCCAAATGACCACGTGTTCACTCAACTATTCACAAGCATTCTCCATTCACTCCTGTCCACCACCACTTCCCCTGCCTGATCTATAGTCATTCCTCTATCATCCAAAGCCTTTTTTACACAGTCTCTCCATCTCAATGGGGGTCTTCCTGCCCTTCTATCTCCCCTTGTACCTGACTCACATATTCTCTTTGTAAGCCTTTCATCTCCCATTCGTTCAACATGACCATACCAGCTCAGCACCCTTCTGTCCACTCTGGCTGACAAATGTTCCTGCTGCCCGACTCTCCTACGTATCTCTTCATTCCTCAATCTGTCTCTACGAGTAACTCCACACATACTCCTCAAGCAGCTCATCTCCATCACATCCAGCCCTCTTTTCTCCTTTTTCTTCAGAGCCCATGTCTCAGCCCCATACATCACTGTTGGCACAACAATTCCTTGATACAGTGCACTTTTTACTTTCACTCCGAGATTTCTCGTCTTCCACATACTTCCCATTGCGCCGAAAACCTTCCTTCCTTCACACACTCTCTGTTTTACCTCCACTTCCATACCTCCACTCCTGCTTATCGTTCCTCCTAGATATTTAAAACACTCTACTTGTTCCAATATTTCCCCATCCAGCCTCACATCTAGATTCACCCTATGCTCTCCCCTATTACACACCATTACTTTACTTTTATTGACGTTCACCTTCAGTTTCCTCCTTCCACAAACCACACCAAACTCTTTGACTACCCGCTGCAGTTTCTCATTAGAATCCGCCACCAATGCTGTGTCATCAGCGAACAGCAACTGATTCAACTCCCAATCTCTACCATTCTTTCCTACTAAACCCAATCCTCTTCCCATAGTTTTCCTTTTCACCTCCCTCACCACACCATCCATAAACATATTAAACAGCCATGGTGACATTACACAACCCTGTCGCAAACCTACCTTTACCTCAAACCATTCACTCAACTCACCATTTCCTACTCTCACACATGCTCTGCTCCCTTCATAAAAACTCTTAACTGCTTCTAACAAATTTCCTCCTATTTCATAAATCCTTAACACCTTCCACATTGCTTCACAGTCCACACGATCATACGCTTTTTCCAAGTCCATAAAAGCCCAAAATATCTCCTTATGCTTCTCTAAATACTTCTCGCATAACTGTCTTACTGCAAACATCTGATCCACGCACCCTCTTCCCCTCCTAAAACCGCACTGTTCTTCTCCTATTGCAACTTCCGTACACTTTATTATCCTCTCTATCAACACCCTGCCATACAGCTTTCCAACCACTGACAATAAACTAATACCTCTATAACTTGAACACTCCTGCCGATCTCCCTTCCCCTTGTACAACGGCACAATACATGCACTCTTCCAGTCTATTGGTACCATTGACACAACAAAGCACACATTGAAAAGTCTCACCAACCAATCTATTATCACATCTCCACCCTTCTTTATACACTCCACAGCAATACCATCCAAACCTTCTGCTTAAATATATTTACTCAAACAAATAACCAGTTCCCTTAAAATATATAAATCGATATCGATTCATCTGAGCGCGACAGGTCCCCCCCCCCCCCCCCCTCTCTCTTGTTATGGCTTTCCGTCTGCCACTCTCGACACCTAAATGGAACGAAAAGTCTTAATATTGACAAAGAAACCCCCTTCTGCTTAATGCTTAGCCCATATGTTTTGAAATGTTAAGACGTTCGCCCCATTAGTTTGACGATGTTATGACCTTCGCCCCATTTCTGTCAATGTTAAGACCTTTCGTGAGATTTAGGTGTCGATTTTTTCCTGGCGAGCGATAGCAAGCCTGTAATTTAGGTGGAATCGGCCTTCGGCCGGGACACTTTTCTATCGAAAAATGTACAAATTTATATTGATAGGGGGACTTGGGTTTTTTTTGTTTTAAGCTTAGAGTTCTAGGGAGGAAACTGAAATAAATGATAACCAATATTTATATAAATGAGTCAATAATTACACCCATCTCCCCTTAACCCTTTGAGTACCAGCGACTGTGTTGTGTTTTATTCTAGCTATATTTAGGCAATATTATGCAGCTTAGGTAGGATCCGTGAATAGTTAAAGGGATTGGCTGAGATATAGTTTGAAGCCTTATCATCGCTGGAGGTCCTTCCTAAGCTGAATAACATTGTCTAATAGTTGCCAGAATAGGAATAAAAGGACGTCCCTGGTACTGAGTGGGTTCAATGACCCCGGACTCATTAACCCCTTCAGTAACGGTGACGTCCTTTGCATTATGTTCTGGCAACTATTTGATCATTTTATTCAGGTTAGAAAGAACCTCTACCCATTAACAAGTGGCAGACTATCTTTAGTTAATCTGTTTAGCTATCATATATCTATACTAAGCTTTATCAAATCGTCTAAATGTAGCTGAAATAAAATGTTAAATAACATTTCACCGGTACTGAAAGGGTTATCGCGTTTTCTCATAATATTCTGGGTGATATTTGAAGAGTTTTGTTTTAAAAGTATTCCCATAGCTCCTTCCTAAGCTGAATAAAACTGCATAATGATTACCGGACAAGAAGAATGAAGGTGCCATGAAATTCTGATAAGGCTAAAAGCAGCTGTAATTTGATGACGTCTCCACCCTCTTAAAGACGCAAATTTAACCCCTTAATGATTATGATGCATTTTGGCAGTATATGATACCTATCATTAGACGATTCTATGAAGTTTAGGAAGGACCTCTAGAATTTTAAGGGGTCAAAGCCATCTCACTTATGCCTATGACTCCCAAAGATCCTTCCTAAGCGTAATACAATCGTCTATTGATCGCCAAATGTACTTTTTACACGCGTCGTAATACTAAGGGTGTTAACTAACCATCATAATTATTGCTAGCCTGAATATGTCGATTTTGGCGATGACTTCATGCATCCTTCATCCACTGATATACAACCCTATAAAGAATAAAACACTGAGTGAATTGTCTTTATAGCATAATGTGATAATTAATTTACAGTAATTGATTTCATAAATGAGGTATATTTGTAAGTTAATTTGTGGGTTGGTGATATTACGAATTTGGAAAAGAAGAGAGAGGAGAGGAAGGGGAATGGATCATACATGAATTTGGGCAGAGAAAAGAAAAAGGAAGAGAAAAGAGGAGTTCAATCACAGACAAATTAGTATAACCAATAGGGGGGGTGGGGGGGGGCAGTAGTTAAGGGGGGATAAGCGTATGTATTTGTTCATATACTGTATATATCTTTAACAGAAATATAGTTATCTCCCTAGACCTCCATCAAACTTAAAAACAAAAAACACCACACCAACACCCTCCTTCAAGATAAATGTGTACACTTTTCGATAGAAACATGCTTGGTCGAATGCCGGTTCCTCTTAAATTACAGGCTCGCTATCGCTCGTTAGGAAAATATCGGCACCTAAGTGACACGAACAGTCTTAATATTGACAAAGAAATAGGGCGAAAAGTCTTAAAGTCGCCAAACTAATGGGCGAACGTCAGAAAATCTTAAAACTACTGGGGCTCAACATAAAGAAGGGGGACCAGAAATACGACCCATCTCCCCTTAAAGGTTTTCTCATGGTACTCCTCCCGGACAAGTACCGAGTGGAATCGATGCTTGAGATAATTTGTTTGTGTTCCCCTCTGCTAGTTTCATCGTGTATTATTTATACATATTTGTCTAAGATGCTCCTCGTTACTTTGCCTTTCGAATTTCTTCCTTATCTTTCTGTCTTCACTTCAATAATTTCATTTGATTTATTGGTTTATTTACTTATTTGGTTTATTCTCACCATTCATTCACTCCTTTCTGTATTTCATAAAGCACCATATGCTTGCCGAATAACGAATGTATTGTAACTGAGAATATAATAATATACCATAGGGTATCAAGTCCTCATTTGTTTATAAAAGCTATCCATAGCAATGCTATAAAACATTGTTCTGGCTATCATGCAACGATTGTATACAGCTTAGGAAGGCTCTGTCGGCGTCAAAAGAGTAACGAATATCCCAATTTACCCTCTGGCTTCCCTATACCCTTCCTATTCTGAATACAATCGTCTAATAATTGCCAGAAAATCACAATTAAATGCGTCCTCGTATTTTTTGTTATCGTCGTCTATATAACACAATATCGTTCATAGAAGAGAGGGGAGGGAAAGCTATTACATAAAGGCAATACTAACCTCACACTAAGAGAGTGTGTGAGTGATAGAGAAGCATAGAGAGATAGAGAGATACGAGTATCAAGGGGGTATGATTGGTTTTCCACCCCCCCCCCCCCCGCCCCACCTTCTCCTTCATGCTTAGCCCCATTAGTTTTCATATTTTAAGACGCTATAACCCTTTAGTTTGGAGATTTTACGACTTTTCGCCCCATTTCTTTGTCTGTTTTGAGACAATTGTTGTGTTTTTAAAGTGTCGATGTTTTTCCTTGCGAGCAATAGCGAGCCTGTATTTTTCTACCATGTACAGTTTGCAGCACAAGTTATGAATAAAATCATAAATTGGAAGCTTCGGACAAACCTCCCCACCCCCCTGACTCACTCCTCCTCCTCCTCCCTTCCACCTCACCTTCCCTCCCTCGCTTCCACTGTCCGGCTCAAGTGTTTCACGGTTATGAAGTAGGTCACCGTAGGTGTGTTGTAAAACATTATTACTAATTGCTTTCATTTAAGTATATTGATGCCCTAGCCGTAAAATAGTATATTAATTATGTTCTTAACTTATTCTGTACGGGTGACGTCTGTATTATTTGATTTTTGCTACATTTAGACGACTTTATGAAGCTTAGGAAGGTTATGTGGTAGCTAAAAGGATTAAATGATTGGTTGAGATATTGTGTAGTCTCTTAAGTGGCAGACGTCCTTCCCAAGCTTAACCCCTTCAGCACCATGACGTCTTTTTGCCTTTCATTATGGCTACATTTAGACGATTTAATGCATTTTCAGAAGGACCTATGGTATTCAGAGAGTTTATTGAGATCGGGTTTACCCATGAGTCATACAGGTAGACTATAAACAAAAGAAAATCGTCTAATGGTAACCAGAATATGATACAACTTACGTCATGTTGGTGAAGGGGTTAATGTAATCTCATATTTGCCTGAATATATTGAAACAGACGCCACTGTTACTAAATGGGTTAACAAAGTTTAAATTTGTAATCGTATTTCATAAAGCAATGCATGGATAGGTTACGCATGAGGCATATTTCAGACAACTCAGAGAGGGAGAGAGAGAGAGATTCGTGATTCAACAACTAGGTCATCTTTCAATAGATAGATAGATAGATAAATAGATAGACCTTAAGTATTCCCATTTCAGTTATGATTCGGGATATTATATAGTATATGTATAACAAGTGAACATATATAGTTCTCTCCCGCATTTCCAATTGTGTGATATAATTGAAAAATGGATGAGCAATATACATGTGATGTAACCATTAAGTATTCAAAAATCAGTTGGAATAAAATACTTAATAAGAGAGTAATGGTAAAATCTACAACATAATATGATGAAAAGGAGAAATAAACAATTACCGGTATTCTCTGTATTGTAATTTACTTATACTTTCATACAAAGTAATGGTTTATGCATTTAAACCCATATAATCCTTAATAGACACGAGAAATGTTAATTTGACAACAAATAATGCGTATATATACAAACTAAATAAATATTATGAATATTATGAAAGATTATATTCCAAGTTTAAGGCAAAACTTCATTATGAACCTACTGGTATAGTTTGGATAAGATACTTCTTGGCGAAAACAAATATATAAAAATACGCATTCTAGGATTCTGATAGATCATTAGTTAACTCAATATTTTGTCCAGCCTCCATCATTTTGGTTTCGTCGGAATAGCTCCCACTCCTGCCTTGTGTGGTGCAGTAGTTGCTGGGAGGTCCGCTCTTGGTCAGGTGTCCACGTATTTACGATGGTTCCCCACACGTTCTCAATGGGATTAAGATCACATCCCTTACTAGGCCAGTCCAATAGCTGCACGTGACGCTGATCTGCAAACCATCGCTTCACAATCCGGGCTGTGTGAATTGGCGAGTTGTCCTGTAATAATAATCAGATGATGGAGTTATATTGTATAATTGCATCGCATATACCCAAAACATTGTAATACTGGTTACATGTGATGCACAGGATGGCCCAGCGTACTCATGTTACTATAAAACGAACTTGGCAATAATCGTCATCCTTAATCTCTTGTGAATTCCAAAGGGGCTAGAGCAATTTAATGGCCTATAAATGTCCACCTGTTTCCTGGCCGAGTCTTTCCAAATGCTTAAAATGGTAACTCGATTGCGTTTGAGTTATATGAAGTTATGGGTCATATTATACACTATTATTATTATTATTATTATTATTATATATATATATGCACTGATTACACGACTGATTTCTCTGGTTATATTGAGTCTTATTATAAATGTGTACTCATATGAGTATACAAGTTTATAACATAAGTAAACTGTTTAACACACAACTACAATATACCTGCATAAAGATAATCTGTTCAGGGTAAGGTAAGGCATACTGGCGAACGGTAGGCAGCATCACTTCTTCGAGAATCTCGATGTATTGCTCCGAGTTGAATAGCCCGTGGATCTCTGCTAGTTCGCCAATGCCATGTAAGTGAATCCAACCCCAAACATTTGCAGTCACATGTCCACTTCTGGCTACTTCATGGATATTTCTTCTCTCATATCTTGTTCCATCTTCTCTCCAACAATGAAGTCGACCCGGAGTAGTAGAAGCAAATGTTTTTTCGTCAGAAAATATGACTCTTCCCCAGTATGCAAGATCATTGTGAACATGTTCTAGAGCAAACTGCAGCCTGGCTTCATGATGTCGTTCCTCAAGTTTTGGCTTTTGAGCAGGAGGATGGTGGTGAATACCTGATGCATGCATACGGCGCCGGACAGTATCATCCGAGATGTCCAAATTTAAAGATTCCCGCATAGCCTTTGCATTGGTGAGTGGTTTGTTCCGTGCTTCCTTTACAATTCTTTCGTCGTCATCTGCAGTGGTTTTTCTTGGGGCTCCACACCTAGGAAGATGTAAGAGACTGCCAGATTCCTGCCATCTCTCAACCCACCGATCAACTGTTAGTTTGGTTATCCCCATCATGGCTGCTATCTCGGCATGTTGATGGCCTGTACCCCACAGGCCAATTATCTGGCCACGCTGAACTAGTTTCTGTTGAGCTCGGTTCATAATTCGAGTGGCTGGTAATGTTCCTCTCACGGTGTCGAAATGTGGTGTGACCAGACATCGCGCCAGCAAGTCTCACAACACCTCGGTTTCGGAAATATAAATCAATATTATGTAAAGAAATATTTACACATTAATTCATTATGACAAAGTATAGCATTATGTTCGAGCACGCCAAAAAGTATTTGCTATTGTTTACAGGTACTGTATAACGATTCTTGGATTAGATAGTTTGTAACTAAGAAACCGTTAATCGAGATGGAAGTTTTGTCTGCTCCTAGTGTAAGACTTACAACTAGTACCGGTATTTTATATTGTCGCAACAATGGCATGGACCTCTCTCTTCATTGCACGAATAAGACATTATGTTCATGTCTAATCAATATCTGTAAGAAAATTATGAGTATACTTATATTAATCATATATGTTTAAGGTATATATATATTTCATAATGTGTGTCGTATCGTATCGCTAACGTTGTTTAATGTTATACCATCAACCCATACAGTAGCGGGGACGTCCCTGTCATTATATCCTGGCAACCATTAGATGATTATTTTATTTAGATTAGGAAGGACGTATACACATTAAATGGCTACAGACTTTATCAACAAAACCTCTTAGTGGCCATATATCCTTCCTAAGCTTAATATCCTCTAAATGTAGCTAGAATGAAATTATCAAGATGTCGCCGATACTGAATGGGTTAATACATCTCAAAGGGCGTTGTTCAATGTAGTTTGCCATTAGAGAGAGAGAGAGGAATTTCCTGAAATATTTGTGTATACATTCATTTTTGTATATTATTATTGTTGTATACTATTATTTGTTATCTATATTCGGTTTTGTGTGTGAATATTTAGTGGTCAGAGTTTCTGTCTTCCAGAAAATTATTCAGTATTCAATATATTTCAGAATTGCCTACTTCATTTACTAATTCCTCTCTTATAATAACTAATAAGGCAATATTATTCAGGATTATATATGACCCGATACATTTCGGTGGACTGCATTTACAGTGTTAATGCCATGAGATATAAAGCTTATCTTATCACTTCATCACCACTCTTATTATTGTAAGCATTACTACCCGTATTTGTTCTGACCCTCTATTGATGCTTTAACATTCGTTATTTATATTACTTTCCCTTTATGGTCACATCGCGTGTATATTACTCATCCATTTCTCAATCATATCACATAGGCCGAATTGGAAATACGTTTTTTGGGGAAAGAACTATATATGTTCACTTATACATATAAGTGAACATATATAGTTCTGTCCCCAAAAAACGTATTTATATATTATATACTATATAATATCCCGATTCATAGCTGAAATGGGAATACTTAAGTTCTATCTATCTATCTATCTATCTATTGAAAGACGACTTAGTTGTTGAATCACTAATCTCTCTCTCTCTCCCTCTCTGAGTTGTCTGGAATATGCCTCATACGTAACCTATCCATGAATTGCTTTATGAAATTCGATTACAAATTTATACTAGCCTAAACTGTGTTAACCTATCTAGTAACAGTGACGTCCTTTTCAATATAGTCTGGCAAATATTTGAAGATTACATTAAGCTTGGGAAGGACGTCTGCCACTTAAAAGACTACACACTACCTCAACCAATCATTTAATCCTTTTAGCTACCACATATCCTTACTAAGCTTCATAAAGTCGTCTAAATGTAGCAAACATCAAATAATACAGACGTCACCCGTACAGAATGGGCTAAGAACATAATTAATATACTATTTTACGGCTAGGGCATCAATATACTTAAATGAAAGCAATTAGTAATAATGTTTTACAACACACCTACGGTGACCTACTACATAACCGTGAAACACTTGAGCCGGACAGTGGAAGCGAAGGAGGGAAGGTGAGGTGGAAAGGAGGAGGAGGAGTGAGTGAGGGGGGGTGGAGAGGTTTGTCCGAAGCTTCCAAATTACGATTTTATTCATGATTTGTGCGGCAAACTGTACAAATAAATTTAGAAGGGAGAACTTGGGGATGTCTTGAAGCTTGGGAGGATAAGAAAATACATATAATGTAATTAATGATTCGACCAATAAATATGTCCTTGCCCACTTAAGTAAGCGAGAGAGAGAAAGACGAATATAAAGAGAAAGGAGACTGAGTGGGAGACAAGTATTAAGCGAGAGAGTGAGACACGAGTAATTAGTAAGAGAGAGATGAGAGAGTGATAATGAATGGAGTTGCAGGGTCTGGTAAATGAGTTTGGAACAGTGTGCGAAAAACGGAATTTGAAGGTAAATACGGGGAAGAGCAAGGTTATGGTCTTCGAAAGGGGTGAAGTCACAGAGTGTGAGGTGAAGCTGAACGGTCAGGCTATGGAGATCGTCAACTCTTTTAAGTATCTGGGCAGTGTGTTGAGTAAAGATGGGACTATGGATGAAGAGGTGCGGGAGAGGGTACAACAGGGGAAGAGGGTTGTAGGAACGCTAAAAGCAGTAACAAGAAATAGGGTGGTCAGTATGGAAGTGAAGAAGTCCTTTCATGACAGTGTGGTAATCCCGACACTGACTTACGGAAGCGAAGCATGGACGTTGGTTGAGAGACTCAGACCAAGAGTGAGAGCAGTGGAAATGAATTACTTAAGGAGTGCGTGCGGAATTACATGGAGGGATAGACAGACTAATGAGGAAGTAAGAAGGAGGTGTGGTGTGGAGGTAGATGTGCTGGAAAGTGTGAAAAGGAACAACTTGAGATGGTTCGGCCATATGGAACGTATGGAAAGCGAGCGAATGACTAAGAGGGTGTACGAGAGCGAGGTGGAGGGACAGAGGGGGAGAGGTAGACCGAATATGAGGTGGAAGGATGGAGTGAGGAACTACATGAATGAAGGCGGTGCTGGTTGGGGGGAGGGGCGTCGACTGACTGGGGACAGAGGTGCATGGGGGCGGTTCGTTCGTGGCCACCCCTTCGGGGATCACGGCGTCAGGCAATAGATAGATAGATAGATAGAGAGAGAGAGAGAGTGTGTGACGGGAACTGTGTGTGTGTCCAGGCTTTGACGGGAGAAGACGTATGGATTTTTCTCTCCGTGGTGAACAGCAAGTTAGTGAGGGAAGGGGTGGTGATGGAATTGTGATATATACAACAGGGTAAGTGGGAAATTACGGTGATTTGATATTGGGTGAAACTCTGGAGTTCTATCTAACTAATATCAAACAACATGTGAAAGAAGAGACGGAAAATTTAAGAGTGCTGTGCCAGGCAGTGAGGGAGGCCTACAGACTAATACCAAGCCGGTGGCATATTTCCGAAGTCGAGACTAGTATATATCATAGGAGAAATTAGGACCAATCAGAGGCCACAGTGGCAGTGACGTCACCCACAAGGGGAGGAGCCAGTCTGTCTGTCTCTCTCTCTCTCTCTCTCTCTCTGGGTGAGGAGCCTGCCTGCCTCTCGTTTGTTTATCTCTCTCTCTGGTAAATAGAAGAAGTTAGTAAGTCACCTAGTATAACAAGTTATCAATATTTATTCGCATAGTATCTGTCTAGATTAAATAAGCATCCAGAGTACAATATGTTATTACCATTAATTATGATTTTACTTGAAAAGCAATGAGTAAACAATGACAATTTTGCGATTCTGGCATCTTTCGTCCCAAGATTTGAGGAGGAGGGAGTTGCCAGTTCTCCTTAGAAAGTTAAATTGTTTCAAATAGTTCTTGTTTTATTTATCATTATCATTTAAATTTACATTCATGCACAACGTAAATAAACTATAAATGGTCACTTTTCACTCTCTCTCTCCGCATATGTAATGATCTCATTCCATAATATTATGTATGTAGGCCTACAGATGTAGGCCTACAGATGTATGTCTGTATGTATGGATGTATGTATACACTCAGGCACATACCCCATAGCTGGGGGTGGCTGAATCGAGACATAGACTAAGGGAATAAGTAAAGATCAATGATAGGAGAGAAAGTGATAGATTAATATGAAGGGAATAACAAAATTCACAATTATATCTCATCGTACATCTGGAATCACAGTCCAACCTTACAGGTGAGTGTAACCTTTATGCCAAATGTCTCACTTCATATCGTATGGTTTCTTTATGTTCAGCGCCTTTCACGATAACAATCGTTAATATTAGAGAACAGGCTGATTGAACTCATTGTTTTTTTGCTTAAAATCATTATTTGTTGTGTTCCCAGTGTCTTGATCAGGATTATTTGTAACATTGTGCTTTATTTAAAAATGACATATTATATTGGCTTAAAGTACCGAGGGCAGTACAATATTGTACCGCCCTGGATATAATGGGGTTAAGAGGTGTTCAAGTAGCCTTAACCACTACTATACTTATATAAATATTCGGTCAATATACAGGAGGCGCTACAATATAGGTAGCAAAATTCTAATGGTAGTTTTGGGTTCCTATCATCATATGCTTCATTTCTATATACTTTTTATCCCCGGGAAAACAAAAAAAAATCTTGGAATTTTTCATTTATTTTCTTGGGATTTTTTGTTTTGGTCATTAACCTAACCAAAACACCTAACCTAACCTAACCTAATAGCCCCCAAATACATTTAGGTTAGGTTAGGTTTTTGGGTTAGGTTAATAAAAATAATAAAACAAAATCCAAGAAAAAAATAAAAAACCCAAGATTTTTTTTTTTTTCCCGGGGATAAAAAGTATATAGAAATGAAGCATATGATGATAGGAACCCAAAACTACCATTACAATTTTGCTACCTATACTGTAGCGCTTTCTGTATATTGACCAAATATTCATTAACATTGTCACATCATAACATATCGACTACAATAAAAGTAAATTTAGCAAAATATAGAAATAGCTGTCATACATAAGAATAAAAGAAAATGGGAGTCTACAGAAAGTTGATTGGCTCACACAAGGCAGATCCCCTTCACACCCAACCCTAATGGGGGACAATAAAACATTCGTCTGCTATTTTTCCCGCCTTTGGTTCACACCAACCTAAATTTGTTGCCATCGAGTGAATTGAATTTTAAAAATCTCAGTCATCAAAATATCACTGGATTTCTATAGTCATGAATGTTACAGACATATTACTCTAACATTCTATTCAGTACATTGTCCAATATACAAAGTATTTATGATTAATAAAACATATTTGATTAGGCCCATAAAAACACATGGCAGTCATTCGAAAAATAGTCCTGTTAATATGTTAATAGATAGGTAGCCATGTCCTAAAATTAAAATGATATGTATAAAAACTCGAGATGAACTTATAAAATAATCGTCATTAGCCACTTTACTGGATATTAGATTATACAATTATAAACTAGTATCAGATCTGGCAAGCGCATAATAAATTGATGCCAGTGTTCGCTACCCATAATAGTCATTATACGAAACTTCTTGGACAGTAAACATCTCTTCCCCACTTAACTTACTTTGTTAGATTTGACATTAGTTGTGCATCTATGTGCACATTAGCAGTAATGGTGGTAGATATTTGTTTCTCACGATGGAAATCTTAATATAATGTGGATTATAGTCTTAATAAAGGTAATATTTTCAGTTATAGATTGTGTTGTGCGTGCGTGCGTGTGCGTGTGTGTGTGTATGTGTGTGTGTATTCCAAGGTTGCCAGCGCACATCACATCTCCAAACTCGCCCAAAAGTAGCCCAATCACTTAATACCGCACAACAGACAATTTCAGCTATTTTAATCCTATCACACACATTTTCTGATATGTTTATCTTTAACAACCATGCATGCATGATACTATGAGTTCCCCAAATATAACTAGGCCTAGTCCCATATAGCCTACTGTATGAGTAGTGGCCTACGTGTCACATCATTTAAATATTAATGAAATACCACATACATTATTATCACCATCATGCACTCATCAAATCTGCATCAATGTCCCAATCCCCCCTCACAAACAATCACTTAATTAGGCTATGCAGTCACCACCACATAGGCTACCATACATGTATAGTACAACTAACAGAAATCCATGATGAACGTTTGTATGAAATGTAGCCTAGCTATAGGCTACTCAACACTCGATACCTCTACAACTTTAATAGTATATAGAACCAGCCCAATTCCGCTTTCCTCAATGTTAGTTAGTTAGGATAATACTTCAGAGGCTATCCACCCCATCACACTGTAAATCAAGAATATAATATCGTTTGAAATGGAAACTCGCAAATCTACGCTTCTGAACGAATCCTAACTAGCCCAATGGTGCGAACAAAAGAAGACCTTGGCAACACTGTGTACGTATATCCCCGCCGCGGTCAGCTGACGACCTAAACAGTCGCCCGTGGAAAAGGCAGTGTTGTATTTTTTGTTGTCATCATCTTTTTCGAATTTCCTGCATCTCCACGTATGTAATTTGCTGCCTCTGTGTTCTATGACATTCTGATTCACATTGCTTGATTTCCTGTCACTGGTCTAATAAGAAATATAGCCGGTAACATATTTAGCTGCCCGATTTGATAGTGGATTATAAATTGGTAACTTAAAAGCGCACGATAGCTAGTTTTGTAGGAAAGAAACTATAGTGCGCAGGCGCAGACATTCAACCTACCAAATTCTACAGCTACAGAATATAATACCGTATGTTCAGCCAATTTCTACTGAAACACGTATTTGTTAGTAACTAAAAAGGAAGTAAATACAATACTTCAATGAGTATTAAAATTTCGCCCAGCCTATCACACCACATTAGATGAAGCTAAATTTCTTGTTCAATAAGCTGATATTTATGTATCAAATTATGTTAATTATTATATAATTATTCACTGCATTAAAGAGTATAATATTATAACCATCATATTATGAATCTAGTAAAAATATACTACACAACTATGTGTCATAGATAGTTGAGAACTGTATTAAACCTCTTATATCACGAAAACCATCAAAACACCTCAATGGTGTATCACACACGATAGTCATTTGAATAAGACCCCCAGCGCCATCTGGATTTTTAGTACGGTTTTTCCTCATTATAAGGCCTAAGTAGCCTATAGGCCTAGGCCCAACTCACTAACACGTATCGTATAATTATATAGCCTACTAATTAGCCTTTGGCTCTACCTTATGCAATTAAACCATTAACTATTTCATAACATTTGATGCTTAATATATTTTGTACTATCTGATAATGTTAATGTGTTAATGACATTTAAAATAAAGTAATGTATAGGCTATGCATAAACTGTATATATAACCCTTTAGATATATGAGTGACTTAAGTTCCTTCCTGAAATTATCAGCACAGGTTAACTGCTTAAGTGTCACAGGAATCAATATAGTTCGCCAGTGAAATAATATTGTGCCTTCTAAAATTGTCAAGGAATTTCTGTCCATGGCTGTGCAATACGCGTAATACGGTAGGCTACTCTTATTTAATAATAATAATAATAATAATAATAATAATAAACGGTTTATTAAAGAATGGCAGCCTCATGAGCTGAAAATACACATTTTACAATTTAGTGGATGAACATGAGATGTACAGATATGAGGATGGTAAGCTCAGTTTACAAACAAAATAAATAAATACAATAATGATGCATGTGCAGAATACAAATTATCATAAAATAACCATGAGAGTAAGTGATTTACTCATAACCATAACATAGCACAATCATAATGTATCCTTAATGTAGTTAATATAATTATGAAATAACTTGTTATACTAGGTGACTTACTTCTTCTATTTACCAGAGAGAGAGAGAAACCAAAGAGAGACAGGCAGGCTCCTCACCCAGAGAGAGAGAGAGAGAGAGAGTGACAGACAGACTGGCTCCTCCCCTTGTGGGTGACGTCACTGCCACTGCGGCCTCTGATTGGTCCTAATTTCCCCTATGATATATACTAGTCTCGACTTCGGAAATATGCAAGCCGGTGCCGGGCATACCTCCCTCCCTCCTCTCCCCCTTGACTGTCACCAGCCAACACCACTCACCCTAGGGTGTGCCCCCCCCCCACTGTCCCTTCCCCACCCACACCCCTTCTGTCATCGCGCCAGTGCATGGAGATGCTTGTGTGTCGTGTGGAAGTGGACCGGAATATTCTGCATTGCGCTGATGCAGAGAGGACGACTGCAGCAGGGGGAAGTATGCAGGAGAGAGACAGCGATGTACAGCAGAGGCAAAAAGGCGGATTGAGGGAATAGAGGAAGGAGCCATAAACCGCGCTGACCGCAACCCCCCCCCCCCCACACCGTCTTTCCCGTCACCACCACCTCTCCTCCCCTCCCTTAAAATAATACGATACCTGACAGTGTAAAGGCAAAAATAAAGTAGACTTGCCGTTTTGCCCAAAATCAAAACGGCATACCCAACTCTGCGATGGATTACCATCATCACTACTAATACCATCATCAATCACAATCAACATAATCACTACTACTGCCATCATCACTACAACTGCCACAATCATCACAAGTACTGTCATCACCATTACTATGATCATCATCACTACTACAATTACAATCATCACTACTACTCTCACCATCATCACTGTCCATTGTCACTACCATCCTAATCACTACTATCATCATTGATATTACAACTATCAACCATCATTACTAATACCATCACTACCATCTTACAATCATCATTACTACTGTTAACATCATCACTACTACTATAACCATCATCATTACAACTGTCACAAATATTACCATAATTTATCCTACTGTCACCATCATCATTACTACTGCCATCATCACCATTACTATGATCTTCATCACCACAACTATTGTCATCATCACTACAAATTTAACCATCCTCACTACTCACATCATCACTAATACTCACACCATCGTCACTACCATCATCACTACTGTCATTATTATCACTACAACTATCATCATTACTTGTCACCATCATCACTACTATTATGACCATCATTACTACTACTAGTACTGTCACCATCATATCTACTACTGTCACCATCATATCTACTACTGTCATCATCACTACTGTCATCATCATCAATGCAACTACAACCATCATCACTACTATTGTCACCATTATCACTACTATCACCATAAATCCAAATATTACTACCATCACTTCTAATGCCAACTGAACTAACTTAACCTAGCAAATACGTAGCAAGATGTTTTCGCTCTCAGAACGAATGTGTTCTTAGTGTGTGAGTCCCAAAGGGGCTCACACTCTAAGAATGCCATCATTGCTGGATGGGGTTGGGGGGGGGGGGGGGGGGGGATGGGGGGTGTTCCGGAGGTGGGAGGGGGGGGGGGGGGTAAAACCACATTTTGGCCCTAAAATCATAACTATTGCATAAATTCAAAAACAAAAAATTTGACTGACGTTCGCATTCACGCAACAAATGTTCGTGTTAAATTTGGTGAAAATCCGTCCAACGGTCTAGGAGGAGTTTCGAGACTGACGGACGACGACGACGACAGACATTTTTTTTTGCGATACCAAACTCTGCTTACGCAGAGTTGATAAGTATTTAGGTATGGTTTCTTATCTAAGTCCGTCCGG
>JBAKBP010022061.1:0-39525 GCA_037953745.1 Lithodes maja
GTCATATCTGCACCAGTACACTTATAAAACTGCTCGAGCAGAAACAGCTCAGTCAACTGTTCGGCCGTCTCAGCTTTCTCAGAACGTGTCCAGTTAGCAAGTGCATCTTTTAAGTCCCGGGCATGTTCAAGAAAGGTCGCCTCCCTAGTCTTTGTAACACCCCGAAACTTCAATCGATATGTTTCTGGTTGCAACTCGTATGCCCGTAGGACAGCTCTCTTCAATACTGGGTAGTCAATGCAAGACTCTAAAGGCAGTGCATCATAAGCCTTCAGACCCTTACCCGTAAGTCTTGAGGAGACCAGAGCTGCCCACTTCTCTTCAGGCCAATTATGCTCCCTACACTTCTTCTCAAAACGATTAAAAAATTCTGTGACTTCAGTTTCACAAAATGCCGGCACCAATTTGACTAAGTGAGACAAGGACTGTTCTCTTACTTGGCCCTCCCGGCCCATCCGAATCCCTGTCGACTCTGCACGAGTCTTATCTAAATCTATTTGAGCACAATATTTCTCTGAGTCGTACCTAAGCTCAGCCTCGTGCCTCCTAATCTCAGCCTCAATCTCCTTCTCCTGCCTCCTAGACTCAATCTCCTGCTTCCTAGTCTCATTCTCCATTTTAGCAAGCTCGAGTTTAAATATCATCTCAGGAGACAGGCCGGAAGAGGGAGCTGCCACTACTGAAGGAGGGGGGGCAAGAACTGGGGAACCACCATACGCACCGCCCGAGGGCACTCCAATCTTCCAATGCTCATCCCTCTGTGGGAGAGTGCTAACCTCCGGCAACTGAGTGGACGGCACTGTGGGAGTCGAGTGAGAGGGGATCTGGGGAGGAACCCCCCCAAACGCCCTCTCCTCCGAAACCCCATGTCGCCCACGCAACACCCAGGAAATCAGCTCCCCCTTGGACATCCCTCCTACATTGGATAGACCCAAAACCTTGGCTATCAGGTGCAAGCCATAAACATTCACCCCAGTCAGCCTCTCCTCCGTCACGTGGTACTGCTTACTCACAAAAAGTCTAGCATCCTCCTCACTAGTTACTAACGGCACCTCCTCAAATGGCCTCTCTCGCTCCTCGTCAATACTAGGGCCCGACATACTGAAGTTCACCAAAAAATTCTCGAGACAAAAGTGTTAAACTCCCTTATGCAAGCACTAATTACTAAATTAACTGGAGTCTCTTAAATGCTCTCCTAATTGCCTTACAAAAAAAAAAATATTCTTCAATATGTACGCTAAAGTACCAACAAACAAATGTTGTACAACTCTGCAAAAAATTATACTGTTCACAAAATCCTAAGCAAGGTCGCCATTTGTTACGACCGGGCACTCGGGTACACTAGGGCTCTTACACAGGACTCGAGTATGGCTCGCTGCCACAACGGAAACACACGATCCCAACCCCAGAGTACTGCCAGCCGAACAAAAAACGCCACTACCCTCCAGAGTTCTATCTGCTATAACGGGGTATACAAGAACTCGGTACTAGCGTTTCACACAACAGACTAATAATAAGACGGGAGTTATCTAGTCTGGTCAACAATCAAACAAAGAAGAAAGTACTACAACACTAAAGAATAGTGTTGGCCGAAGCCGAAGTAATCCACCCTTGAACTAAGAACTTAAGAAGTCCTCCACCCTCTACTTCGGATCGGCACTATTACGTTACGTTAAACAATAGTCCTCGAGCATCAAGCAAGGAATCTTCTGATAAGTTAGATGCTTCTCGAATACTCATAAGAAGTAAGTATCGGATTTTGAACAGCAATTTAATGAATAACTCACTGGTAATTAAAGGCTTTAAATTGACATAAGAAGAATGATAAGAATAAGCAATAGGATATGGCAAACATTAAGAAGAAGTACTCCGACAATGCACTGGCAATAGCCTACTAAGATTGTGCTCGTGGGCCACTAATCTCTGAAGTAGCTAAGCGTGCCACACATGAAATCAATAGTGCTTAAACAATAATATACATAAGGAGAAGCTTCAATACTATACTGTATCTGCTGGTCGAGCAAAGTCTAGCTGGGATATCTAAGGTTAAGAGACAATGGCTGAGCAAGCGGCTCGTAGCCTAGCGAGGTCCTTAACTCCCTCAGACATATATGACGCAATTAAGTCATATGGACTAGTGAACCAAAAACTCATATGACTCAATCGAGTCATATGGACTTATCTCCATGCCTCTATAATAAGTTATATGACGCACTAGCGTCATATGGAGCTCAGTAAGTCCGATAAGTTAGCTTACGATAAAACTGTTGGTGGCAACCTCAGCCACCTCCGATAATTCTAACGGCCGCAGTGTTGTTGTGAGTGTAGTGCGAGGCAGTGGCAATGATCCCGGGGCTCCCGCCTACTCGGACTTATTGGAACTTAATATGTCTGAAGGAGTTAAGACTGTGCGGCCAAATTACGGTAATTGACGGGATGCTCTCTTGAGAGATCCAGATCACTAGTATCTGGTTCTCTCCTGGCGATCCTCTCAAAGTCAAGCAAATGAGATAGCACAGTGTTGGGTGGCACAGGCAAAAGCCCTCACTCGCAACACAGTGCTAAACTCCCACGGTACACAATCAAAAAGACCCCCTAGGCTTCCCACGTCTCCGTTGCAATTGTGCTGGTTCAACCAACCTAGCACTCATAGGAAATCACAACTCGAGGAACCCTATCCCAGTCTAGCATTACCTAAACCAGCAGAAAACAGGAACATGAATAATAGTACACAGGGAAATACATATACGAGTGCAACAAACATCAATCAATCCTATTCTAGTTGACCCTTCCAAAATAGGCTATCTAACAGGCACTTATCTCGTGAGAACTCAAGCGATAATACTTTGGCTGACTAAATCTGCACCAAAGGGGTCATGGAGGTTAAACAGGGACGAGAAGAGAAGGAGATAGGCTGTTCAGAGAGTAGAGAAAGTTCACATCAGTCGGAAGAATATGGATAGTTGCAAGGGATATGAGAGGTCGCTTTGCCTGATGAGTTCTGAAGAATTGTGGCGAGGACCTCTCTTTTTATACTCGGCCCTGTAGCGAGCATATCGCCAACACTAAGGACCGCCCACTGGCAATCATGACGTCATATACTCTCTCAATCTGGGATCGACAAAGAACTTCCCACGCGCTGAAAGGGAGGAAGGGAGGAAGGAGGAGGGAATTAGGCCTACCGGCCCGCGTGGCGCACTCACTGACCCCCCGCCACGTAATATCTCTCTCCTCTCATCATTACATACAAGTCCCACACACAATACTTATATCTAATGATATAAAATAGAACTCGTTGACTTAGAAGAAAACAAAATACATAATGATAATACTTATAGTACAACGGTTCACATAAACTGAGTTAGGAAACTCTACACAGACTACAGCCAAAGTTCCTGCCCTGACGATCCTAGCGAGAGTGGGGCCTGACTGGGCGTTCTGTACAGCATGCTCATACTCGACATGCGTCACACTTACTGAAAGATACTCAACACGGCTTTCGTAAAAAACGTTCCTGTTTAACAAACCTCTTCTCTTCCACGATATCCTCAACCTCTACGATGAGAGTAAAGCTGTAGATATTATATACCTTGATTTTCAAAAGGCCTTTGACAAAGTTCCCCACAAACGATTACTGCTAAAACTAAAAGCGCATGGAATACAAGACGGTGTGTTGAAATGGATAGAAAATTGGCTCAACAACAGAAAGCAAAGAGTAGTCATAAACGGTAAGGCATCTAAATGGACCAATGTAAGTAGCGGGGTACCCCAGGGATCGGTACTAGGACCAATTCTCTTTGGTGCTTGGAGTTGGTGCTTCACATGTATTTTTCCCTAGACTGGAACAAGACCTCCCGGGCTTCACCGTGTTGAGCGGTAGAATGTACTGTACAAGCTTTCAGCCTATGCCCGAGAGGGAGTGGTTGGAATATAGAATACAATAATCAAGCAATCAATAAATAAATAAATAAACACTCAGTGCATACTATACATTAACAATATTTACTACTTAAGCTATTCTATAGAAGAGTTACTTAAAACTACCAAGTGTGTGTGTGAGAGAGAGAGAGAGAGAGAGAGAGAGAGAGAGAGAGAGAGAGAGAGAGAAAAAAAAAGTGAGAGAGAGATGGTAACTTTCAAACCTACACATAGGCCTACAGCAAATCGCATTACAAGTAAAACACAACAAACAAAAACATATACAGTATATATATATATATATATATATATATATATATATATATATATATATATATAATATATATATATATATATATATATATTATATATATATATATATATATATATATATATATATATATATACATATATATATATATATATATATATATATATATATATATATATATATATACAGTATATAAATATATAAAAGTGAATGTAATAATTATCCTACGAATAACTAGGTAATCCAACGACAAAAGGGTTACTGTTTTTGTGTAATGCATTATTTAGTTAGCCCTTTAGAAATGCTGACCTGGGTAGCTAAAATGTTTTCCTCTTTCCCCTAAATCCCTGGTGAAAAATACAATAACACAGAAATGGCATCTCTGTTTTGGCGTGTGTGTTATTCACTTGCTTGCTTGTTTTTCGTCAAGGGGAATCCACGCAATGCGAGCTAAGCTCATTATTATCGCGCCTCCTTAACTGGGAATGTATTGCGTGAAATGCATGTTAAGTGTTTATGTATCGTTGGAATGGCTGTGGATGTGTGTGTAGTCTGTATTTTAGCCAATTGGCGACATCTGGAAACGAAGGCTTAGGGTTAATCTGTATGGTACCATTCTCACTACGGTACCAGTCTCACCCGAAGGCTTAGGTTGACCAGTAGCTTAGGTGAACCATATGATACCCATCTCGCCTTGTACCATTTTTGCCAACCCCAGATGGGACGTCACAACGTCGTCCACTTATGCCAGGTACCTATTTACAGCTAGGTGAACTGAGGCTAACACATGAAAGAAGACAAGCCCAACTTGTCTCCGCCCGGCCGGGGGATTGAACCCCCGATCCCTCGTGTGTGAGACGAGAGCGCTACCTACTAGGCTGCGGGCTGTGTTGTGTGTGTGTGTGTGTGTGTGTGTGTGTGTGTGTGTGTGTGTGTGTGGTGTGTGTGAGAGAGAGAAAGAGAGAGAGAGTGTGGGTGTATGAATGAGTTTGTGTGCCAACGCACGCACATTTAACATCCTGGTGGGGGTACACACACACACACACACACACACACACACACACACACACACACACACACACACACACACACACACACACAGTCACACGCCAAAACAGAGATGCCGTTTCTGTGTTATTGTATTGGGTGACATCAAAGGCTGACATCGAAGCCACGGATATGAGTGGGGAATGTTTTTATGACGAGGAAGGGGATTATTCAGGCTTTCCTGAAGGTAACGAGGACCAGATCACCTTCCTGAATAGGAATCTGATGGGGCTGATAAAGTGGAGAAAGGAAATGGAGGGGTGGAGGAAGACCATTGGGACTGTAGTGGAAGAGAGCTGTGTCCCGGGGGAGGGTTTAAATGGTTTAACTGCTAGGGTCAACGAATTGGTATCTGAGAATGTGGCTTTAAAAGAACAGATTAAGGAATACAAAGAACATTTAAATGAGAGAGTGAACGAGATAGAGGATGGGTATAGGGAGAGGGCTGAGAGAGAGATTCGTGAATTGAGGGAGGAGAATGCTAGGCTAAAACAAGGAGTGGAAACAAATCAGGACAGGACACAAAAAATGGAGGAAGAGGTATCTCAAATGAAAAATGTCTGGGGTGATCGAGTGGGTGAAGCAGAGGTACAACTAAAAGCAATTATTGAGGAGCAAAAGGGACAGCAGGAGGAGAACCTGAACAAGAGGGTAGTTAATGCCATCAGACAAAATGAGAAACAGGTCAGTGATATTATTGATAAGAAGAGATGTGTAATTATGTTTGGAGATGTAGAAGGGGAAATATTAGATATAAATACGAGAAAGGGTGTGGAGATGAAGAAAGTTGAGAAGATGATTGATGTGATAGATAGACAAGATAAGGAGGGATGGAAGAGAGAGGTAGAGGATTGTTGGAGACTAGGGAAATACAAGAAAGGAGAAATGAGGCCAATAATGATTAGATTTAAGTCAACCAAAGTAGCAGAGGAGGTACTCAGATCCAGCTGGAAGTTAAGTCAGGAGGGGGAATACAGAAATGTTAAACTAAGGAAAGATCTAAATGCGGAAGAGAGGGAAAAATTTAGAGAAATAAATAGAGAAGTCAAAGAAAAGAACGATAATAGATCAGAAGTGGAGAAGGGGGATTTTTTCCACAGAAACATGGATGGGAAAGTAAGGAAGTGGTACTTGAAGAAGGGAGAGAAGATAGGGGCGGAAGGGGGGAGAAAAGAAGTGGTGGTACGGGAAGAAGGATAGGAGGGAGAGGTGCAACAGGAAGGGGAAACAGTAGGATAAAGACAGGGAATATCAATCATAATGGTAAAAGCAACAGGTGCAAGATGGTCTATAGCAATGTGGATGGGCTGCTATCAAAGAAATTAGAAATAAATGATTACATCAGACAGGAAGAGCCCTTAATATTTTGTCTATGTGAAACTAAACTAAATAAAGGGATAAGTTTGGAGGGAATGGGATGGAACAACTATAATATCTGGAGAAGGGATAGAGAAGACAAGATGGGGGGAGGGGTGCTAATTCTTACACATAATAAATTGAAAACAAGAATGATTGATCTGAATAATAGTAAAGCGGAAATATTAGCAGTAGAATTGACAGATGATGACAATCAAAAGGCGGATATTGTAGTGGCCTACATGCCGCCCTACACAGGGGCTTGGGAAGAGGAGGAATACAAATTTATCAAAGATGAGATGATTATTTGTATTGAAAAAATAACTCGTAGAACCAATGAATTAATTATAGTAGGGGACTTCAACTGTAAAGAGGTGGATTGGGAGCAGAGAGAAGCTGGTAGCAACGTGAACTCGTGGGGGTATAGGCTACTGGATATGGTAACAGAAAATGTATTGGTGCAAAATATAAAGGAAAATACAAGAAGAAGGGGAAATGATGAAGCATCCAGATTGGACCTAATGTTTACTAGAGACCCAGATGTAATTTCTGATATAAAATACTTACCACCTTTAGGCAAGAGCGATCACGTTGTAATGGACATAGAAATCCTATTGGGTTATTCCAATATGGAGGAGAGGGAGGAGCACAAGGAAACTAGGTTTGACTATGCAAAAGGAGACTACCAATCACTGAGACAATACTTTAGAGATGTTGACTGGAGTGAAATACATCAGAGAAATAGTGTAGACGAGAAGTATGGAGTATTTAAAACAATATATGAAGAAGGAGTTAATAAATATGTCCCTAAACAAGGTAATAGGTCAGCGAAGGAAAAGGATTGGTTTAATGAAAAATGTAGGAAAGCCAAGGAAAAGAGAGACCAAGCGTGGAAGGCAGCTAGAAAAAGGTGTAATAGAGAAACTTGGAACAGATTCAAGAGATTAAGAAATGTATATGCTACAATCAGGAGACAAGAAGCCAGAGAATATGAGAAGAACATTGTGAACAAATGTGAGAGTGATCCTAAGCTGTTCTATAGGTTTATAAATAGTAAAATGGAGGTAAGGGATAGAATAGTGAGGTTGAAGGTTGAAGGGACCACTTATGATGATGACCAGAATATGTGTGAAATTATGAACAATACACTATACTCAGTATATACTAAAGGTGATAACTTTGAAGAAGTACCGGTAGGTGAAATTGGTGATAAACTGGGAGATTAATTTTCTCCCAGAGGAGCTAGTAGAAATAATGAAAGGACTAGATGTGAAAAAAGCAGTGGGACCTGACAATGTAGCGGGATGGATTTTGAAAGAATGTGCTGACGAACTAGTGAAACCCTTATATGAGATAATGAAATACTCTCTGGAAGTGGGAAAATTACCAATGGACTGGAAGAGAGCCAACATTGTACCGATTTATAAAGGTGGGAACAGGGAACATCCATTAAATTATCGACCTGTGTCACTTACTAGTATAGTGTGCACAATCTGTGAGAAAATAATTAAGAAAAGATGGATGATTTACTTGGAAAAGAATAATCTACTACCTAACAGGCAATTTGGATTCAGGGAGGGTACCTCATGTGTTACAAATCTACTCAGTTTTTATGACAGAGTGGTTGACATATTACAAGAGAGAGATGGATGGGTGGACTGCGTATATATTGACATGAAAAAAAAGCTTTTGACAGAGTATCGCATAGCAGGCTGAAGTGGAAATTAAAAGAGTATGGAGGGATTCAGGGTAGTTTGTTAAATTGGATGGAGGACTATCTTTCAGGGAGACAGATGAGGACTACTATCAGAGATAAATTTTCTACGTGGAAAGATGTCACAAGTGGAGTTCCGCAGGGAGCGGTGCTGGCTCCCATAATGTTTCTAATTATACATTAACGACATGCCAAAGGATATAAATGCATATATGAATATGTTTGCAGATGATGCCAAGATCATGAAGCGTATAGAAGATGCAAACAGTGGTAGGGAATTACAGAGGGATATGGATAGGATAGATCAATGGAGCAAGAAGTGGAAAATGGAATTCAACACAAATAAATGTCATGTAGTGGAAATGGGAGTAAGTAAAAGAAGGCCTCATATGGAATATAAGTTAGGAGAAAACACTATTAACCCATCAGAGAAAGAAAAGGACTTAGGGATAACTGTTAGGAGTGATCTTTCACCTGAGAATCATATTAATAAGATAGTGGGAGAAACATATGGACTGCTAAACAGAATAAAAATAGCATTTAACTATATAAACGAGGAGATGCTGCGGAAAATAATAAAAACATTGGTGAGACCAAGACTGGAGTATGCGGCAGTGGTGTGGGCACCACATCTAAAAAAGCATATAAAGAAGCTGGAGAAGGTTCAGAGAGCTGCAACTAGGATGATACCAGAACTGAGAGAATTACCATATGAGGAGAGATTAAAGATATTAGATTTACCATCTCTAATGGATAGGAGGGAGAGAGGCGATATGATTATGATGTACAAATGTGTGAGAGGACTCGAAAAAGGTGGACAAGAAGGGTTATATTGTGAAAGATAATGGTAGAACTAGGGGGCATAGATATAAGCTAATGAAAGGAAGATGTAAAGGATATGTGAGAAAGTATAGTTTCCCTTACAGAAGTATAAGTAAATGGAATCAGTTGGAAGAGGAAGTGGTGTGTGCCAAAAATATTCATATTTTTAAGGCAAAGTTAGATAATTGTAACTCAGGAAGCGGGACAATACGAGCCTAAAAAGCTCAACTCCTGTATACTACAAATAGGTAAATACAAATAGGCACACCCACCCACCCACCCACCCTGCTTTTTTTATCTCCTTTTCTCTCTTTCTCTGGCTTATATCCATTCGGCATCATTCAACCTACTGTTTTAAGACGTTTATCCCCATCCAGGTGTTCAGTGTTTCCTGGCGAACGATAGCGAGCCAGCATAATATATAGAAATCCGGCTTTGCCGGATACATTTTTCTATCGAAAAATTTACAAGATTCGCCTGCTGTCAAACATTTTTAAAACAAAATATGTTGGCTCGCTACCGCTCGCCAGGAAAAAATCGACATCTGGATGGGGATAAACGGCTTAAAACACTGGGCTGAATGGGGCCGAATGGATACAAGCCAGGAAAAGAGAGAAAAGGAGATAACAAAAGCAGGTGTCACCCCCCTTAACGATAGGACATATTTTATTAGGCTTCCTGTAAGATTGACATTTATCAGAGGAATATTGCCTAAATGTAATGTGTTCTTGAAACATTAAAAAACGTGTAATTCTGTAAAGCACTTCATAAATTCATGATGCATTATTTCATATTTGTTTCTATCTATGTAAATTCATGTAACTCACTCTCTCTCACTCGCGCACACACACACACACACACACACACACACTCTCTCTCTCACTCTCACACACACACTCTCACACTCTCTCTCTCTCTCTCTCTCTCTCTCTCTCTCTCTCTCTCTCTCTCTCTCTCTCTCTCTCTCTTTCCAGTCGTCCCCAGCAGAAGCAATCATCATTCTCTGTTTTGCTATTATTGTCTTCCATTGTCTTTATTTGGGGTTTTACTAGGTCTGTTAAAATAGTCCTGACCACCTCACAGTGATCGTAAGGTCTGTGCGGTCAGTTTATATATGTAAATATGCGTAAATCTCTCTCTCTCACAACACACACACACACACACACACACACACAGTCTCACACAATCATACACCCACACACACACACACACAGTATCACACTCACACACACACAACCAGCCTCACACAATCACATACATACACACACACAGTATCACACAAGCACACACACACACACACCCAGGTAATAATACGGACTTCCACAACCCACCTGACGCCCCCATGTCAGACAGTCTTCAATCATTTCCTGACAGACCCCACTCTTAACCCCTTCCGTACCGGTGACGTCTTTTGATTTTTTGTCTAGCTATATTTAGACGGCTTTGAGCAGTTTAAGAAGGATCAGAGGTCGTGAAAAGGGTTGTGAGATAGTTCGAAGCCTGTTAATTGCTGGAGGTCCTGTTTAAACTGAATAACATCGTCTAAGAGTTGCCATAGAAAAGTTAAAGGATGTCGCCGGTACAGAAGGGGTTAAAACGTGACTTTCTGAGTACAACAACCTAACCTAACCTAACCGTATTGCTTGATTTGGTACTGGTTGAGAGCTACTGGTTGAAATGGTCTACTGGTTGAGTTGACCGGTCACCAATAAAAGTTTTTGTTTTCTATGTGTATGGAGGAGACAAATGGCAGGTTGCCTGTAGCGAGTGTCTCCCCCCAAGTTAAAAGAGTGACGGAGCCAAATTCAAGGGACGTTGAAATCAAAATGTCTGGACACACGAAATTTAAAGCTGTCTAAGTCATAGGATGAAGGAAAGATTGATTGAGGGAGAGAGTTCCAGAGTTAACTTGTGTAGTCTAGATACTCTGTCTAGAAACTCGCTGTGAATGTAGGATTTAATAAGTAACATCATTCTTACCACTAATCAACCCCAAAGGAAATTATTAAAGCAAGTGATCTTCCCGGGATTCGAACCCAGGACACCAAACAAGTGAAATACGGTAAATAAGCCAACTGTGGGGGGATTTGCTAATGTATTTGTTTTATTATTTTGTTTTCAGATTCCTCCCTAGACCTCCATCAAACTTTAAAAAATAAATCCCCTTGTAGACATTTTGAAAAATGTCCCAGCCGAAGGCCGGTTCCTCCTACAATTACAGGCTCACTATCGCTCGCTCGCCAAGAAAAAATCGACACCTAAATGGAACGAAATGTCCTAATATTGACAAAGAAATAGGGAGAAAGTTCTTAAAATCACCAAACTAATGGGTCGAACTTCTTAAAATCTGAAAACTCATGGGGCTAAACATGAGGAAGCAAGGGGACCATAAAAACGGCCCATCTCCTTAAGGGGAGATTTTCACTTGAGGGACTTTTTTCTGGACTCCTTTCTCCCTCATGTTTAGCCCCATTGCTTTTGAGATTTTAAGACGTTCGCCCCATTACTTTGGCGATTTTAAGAACTTTCACCCAATTTATGTCACTTTTAAGACCTTTCGTCCCATTTAGGTATCGATTTTTTTCCTGGCGAGCGATAGCGAGCCTTCAATTTAAGAGGAATCGGCCTTCGGCCGGGAAATTTTTCTACCGAAAAATGTACACATTTATCTTGAAAGGGGTCAAGGAGGTGATTTTTTTAGATTGCTGGAGGAGTAGGAAACAAACTAAAAACCTCCCCTTAAGTGCTTTAGTTACTTTGTATTAGAGTCTGTTTTAAGGAACGTATTTTAATGTGTATCCATAAAACGTCTATGTAACTCTAGTTAATTGAAGTAGCTTCTGTATCATCTCTAATTACCTTTAAATAGAGGTTCCAGTAAATATAAACTACGTAATTATACATCTACATTAAGGGGAGAGGAGCCGTTTTTCTGATCCCCCTTCTTCCTCATGTTTTGACCCATTAGTTTTTAGAATATAAGATGTTCGGCCCATTAGTTTGGCGTTTATAAGACCTATCGCCGTATTTCATTGTCAATATTAAGACTTTTCGTGTCATTTAGTTGTCCATTTTGTTCCTGGCGAGCGAGAGCGAGCCTTTAATTTAAGAGAAACCAGCCTTCAGCCGGGACATTTTTTTATCGAAAAATGTACAAATTAATCTTGAAGGAGGGTCGTGGGCGGGTGTTTTTTAAGTTTGATGGAGGTCTAGGGAGGAAACTAATATAATAATAAAAATATACATAAACAAGCAAATAAATACGCTCATCCCCCCTCAAATACGCTCATCCCCCCTCAAATATGCTCATCCCCCCTCAAATACGCTCATCCCCCCTTCAATAAATACGCTCATCCCCCCTTAAATACGCTCATCCCCCCTTCAATAAATACGCTCATCCCCCCTTCAATACGCTCATCCCCCTTAAATAGAGGCTACAGTAAATATAAACGACTTAATTTGATCAACATTACCTATATTACATCAAGCAGTATCTTCAGAACTGAGGTTGGCTACGTAGTTACTGAACGTCGTAAAGTAGGAACTGCGGAAAATATAACCCCTTGTGGAATAATCTGTCATAACCCCTTCATCACGATGACGTATCTTATTCTGGTTAGCATTAGATGTCTTTCTTTAGCTAAACATCTACCTCTGCGACTAAAGGGGTAAATACTATCTTAAGGGGAGGCAGACCGTTTGTTTGGGGTAGGCCACACCTTGAGCCCAAAATTTTCAATGGAATTTCGATTTTGTTTTCTTTCTTCTTAAAATGTTCATTTGGTCAAGAAGAACATGTGTAACCATATTTAGTGTGCAAAAATGCATCTACACCCCCCCCCCCCCCACCCCACCCCACCAGCCATAAATAGGCCTACCAGCTGGATGTTCAACACAACAGTAGTACAGTAGTATGTGACGTTGAAGTCATATATAGGGAAAAATGTTGTACCTTTCGTCGGTAAAGGCCAAACAAAAATAAATAAATAAATAAATAAATAAATAATAATGCAAAAAATATAGCTATTAGAAAGATAAATATCAATAAATATGAAAAAATATGATATCTATGAATATCCATGCATATATATATATATATATATATATATATATATATATATATATATATATATATATATATATATATAAATAATGTCATGTCAAGTTATGTCTATCATAACATTATGAAGTACAAAACCACAAATTTCAGAATCCAGTCTAAATAGTAAAATATTATAAAATAAAATAGTTTACCATGAAATTCACAGTTATTTTGTTTTCTCTTATAGAGCGTGCGCAGAGAAAATGATAATAAGAGGAGTAACTGAATTTTTTTTCCGCCAAGACCACTAAAATGAATGTTAGAAATGGAATCTCCTGTAACTTTTAATTACATTTTTCACCTAGCCCCTCTGCCACGAGTATTTATTGACTTATATATGTATAATGATGCACACATATGCAACACACCTATATAAGCAACAAGTCATGGTAAAATTGCGTTTTCTATTCATGGGACCGAACTATTGAACATAATATAGGAAACATTTCGAGAATTCATGAATTTAATTATACGATAATGCACAAAAATAATTTTGGGCACTTTATATTAATGAAAACCGTGATATTATAACGACTCTTTGTGTAATATGTGGTTTACCAATGCCTATCCACGTTTCAAGAGGTTTCAAGAGGTTTTAATATGAAATTGGGAATTTTAATGGAAAAACAACATTAATTAAATCAAATATAAAAAAACATAGAAAAGCAACCAATTTCGGTGAACATATAGAGGATAGTACTACTAACTAATATAATAACAAACATATTTAAAAAACATAAAATTAAGGGGGTTTTAGGTTTTTTTAAAGATTGGGGGTGTCAAGGTGTGGCCTACCCTTAATTCATGTATTCATATATTTTTTTAGTAGCCTCCCTAGATCTCCATAACACCCCCTAGACCCCCTTTCAAAATAAATTTGTACTTTTTTCGGTAGAAATATTTCCCGGCCGAAGGCCGATTCCTCTTACAATTGCAGGCTCGCTTTCGCTCGCCAGGAAATAACGACACCTAAATGGCACGGAAGGTCTTAAAATTGACAACGAAATGGGGGGAAAGGTGTTAAAATCGCCAAACTAATGGGCACTGAGGATCAAGTGTCCAATCAGTGGTTTAGAGTGGGTAAGGGAACATTGGAAAGGGAACTACTTCCCTGGAAATAATGTCTGTGGCATGATTAGGAAGTTAGTAGAGGACAGATAGGTTAACAACATAACACAGTTATAAGTGATCTTTCGTATATCTGGGAAAAAGAGAGTGACGTCTTAATAATATATATACGCAATAATCCTTGATAAATCTGGGGGGAATAAAATAGTTATTCATTTACAAACTTAGTCAGTCGCAGGTTTGATGCAAGATATTTGTCTAGGCGAAGCTTAAAGGAATCAACGGTGCTGCAGTCTATAACATCTCGGGGAAGCCCATTCCACAAGTCGATTGAAGAAGAAATTCTTCGATTCGTGCGAGTTAAAAGATTTACCAATAATTTTGCAACGGTTGCCCCCGCGTGTAATTAAATTGGTCAATAGTGAAGTACTTACTACAGTTCACTTGTCGATGCCTTTGATGATTTTGAACACTTGAATTAAGTCGCCTCTTAATTTAGCTGGGTTAAAGGAAATTAATTTAATTCTCTAAGATGCTCTTCGTATGGTTTGTTCTTTAGGTTAGGTATCATTTTGGTAACTCTACGTTGAACTCGTTCTAGCTTGTCTATATCTTTTTGGTAATAAGGGCACCAGGATTGAACGCAGTTTTCCAGAAGAGGGCGGACTATGGAATTGTAAAGTGTTAGGGTAACTTCTTTGGATTTATGCACAAATGACCTGCCTATAAAGCCAATTATTTTGTTTGCCTTCTTAACAACTTCTGAACATTGTTGACTCGGTTTTAGGTTACTCGATATTGTTACTCCCAGATCGGTTTCTCTGTCTACACTCTTAAGCTGAGTGCCATTCATTGACTAGTTTGCTTTCTCATTTTGGTATCCGATATGTAGTACTTTACATTTATCCGCATTGAAACTCATTTGCCAAATTTGGGCCCAACATGATAACTTATCTAGATTGTGTTGCATATCGTCAACTTGTTCTTTTGAGAGTACGCTATTTGCAATTTTTGTATCATCAGCAAACTTTGAGATTGTACAGGCGAGACCCTCATCTATGTCATTGATGTAAATTAGAAAGATCATTGGTCCTCGTACCGATCCCTGGGATACCCCACTACTTACATTGGTCCATTTAGATTCCTAACCATTCATGACTACTCTGCTGAGAGAGAGAGAGAGAGAGAGAGAGAGAGAGAGAGAGAGAGAATTACATAGCCTTACACACATTCAGATAGATAATACTGACCACACAAGCCTTACGATCCAGATCCATGCGAGGTGGCCAAGACTTAATGCTAATAGACAGCAAAACCCCAACAAATAATAGTGGAAGGAAAGGATAGCAGATAAGTGGAATAACCTGCCTTAACCCCATTAATGAGGCCCACATAATGCCTCAACTTGTACTATTTAAGGGGAGATGGGCTTATGTATTTGCTTAGTGTTTTTTGTTCTTTATTTTGTTTTAGTTTCCTCCCTAGACCTCCATCAAGCTGTAAAAACACCCCTTAGAACCCCCTTCAAGATAAATGTGTATATTTTTTGGTAGAAAAATGTCCCGGCCGAAGGCCGATTACTCTTAAAATTACAGGCTCGCTAACGCTCGCCAAGAAAAAATCGACACCTAAATGGCACGAAAGAACATATTATTTACTAAGAAATGGGGCGTAAAGTCTTAAAATATCCAGAATAATGGGACGAACGTCATATAATCTTAAAAACAATGGGGCTAAACACGAGGGAGAAGAGGTGCCAGAAAACCAGCCTATCTCCCTTTAACACTATTTGGTCCAAGGGTGGGCTTTTTTCAGCCTCCCCTTTTATTCACAATTAGTTTGGAGATTTTAGGACGTTACACCCCATTAGTTTATGCGTTAATAAGAAACTTGATCCCATTCAGGTGTCGATTTTTTCTGGGCGAGCGACAGCAAGCCTGAATCTTATAAGGAAGCGGCCATATGCCGGGATATTTTTCTATCGAAAAATGAACAAATTTAGCTTGAAGGTCTGGTTGGGAATCGTTTAGTTTGAAGGAAGTCTGGGAAGGCGTTTTTTGATGCCTAGGGGGGCAAAATAAAATACATTGCTCGAACAAAAGCAAGCATAATCTTTATTACTAATCAAACCATATATCGTAATAACCCACTAGACGTAGGGCCAGCTAGTGTTAAGTGCCCTGACAGTTAAAAATGGATGGATAGCAACATAAAAAGATTAATACATAGAATAACAAAAGACACAATCGTAATCATATAAAGGATTACACCAATTCGAATCGTTGAACCTTTTAAATCAAGTACTGAAACATCTGGGCTATAATATAGCATTGTATTGTCTCGTTTGCGTTCGATACTGGTTCATATGGGTGTGTCACCATTTATGTTCTGACTGTACATACGCTGGACAATTAAATTTATAATTAAAGGTTATATTTGCACATAACGGCTGAACTTGAACTCTTAGAATGAGAGTGAACCGCGATAATCCAAGAGTTGAGAGAGAGTAAGAGTATACTGTGATAACCCAAGAGTTGAGAGAGAGTAAGAGTGTACCGCGATAACCCAAGAGTTGAGAGAGAGTAAGAGTGTACCGCGATAACCCAAGAGTTGAGAGAGAGTAAGAGTGTACTGCGATAACCCAAGAGTTGAGAGAGAGTAAGAGTGTACCGCGATAACCCAAGAGTTGAGAGAGAATAACCGTATGCCGTGATAACCCAAGAGTTGAGAGAGAGTAAGAGTGTACCGCGATAACCCAAGAGTTGAGAGAGAGTAAGAGTGTACCGCGATAACCCAAGAGTTGAGAGAGTAAGAGTGTACCGCGATAACCCAAGAGTTGAGAGAGTAAGAGTGTGCCGCGATAACCCAAGAGTTGAGAGAGTAAGAGTGTGCCGCGATAACCCAAGAGTTGAAAGAGAGTAAGAGTGTACCGCAATAACCCAAGAGTTGAGAGAGAGTAAGAGTGTACTGCGATAACCCAAGAGTTGAGAGAGAGTAAGAGTGTACCGCGATAACCCAAGAGTTGAGAGAGAGTAAGAGTGTACCGCGATAACCCAAGAGTTGAGAGAGAGTAAGAGTGTGCCGCGATAACCCGAAAGTTGAGAGAGTAAGAGTGTACCGTGATAACCCATGAGTTGAGAGAGAGTAAGAGTGTACCGCAATAACCCAAGAGTTGAGAGAGAGTAAGCGTGTGCCGCGATAACCCAAGAGTTGAGAGAGAGTAAGAGTGTACCGCAATAACCCAAGAGTTGAGAGAGAGTAAGAGTGTACCGCAATAACCCAAGAGTTGAGAGAGAGTAAGAGTGTACTGCGATAACCCAAGAGTTGAGAGAGAGTAAGAGTGTACCGCGATAACCCAAGAGTTGAGAGAGAGTAAGAGTGTGCCGCGATAACCCAAGAGTTGAGAGTAAAGCTAACGACCTTGGGAGTGTGAGACCGTAAAACCCAAGTGTTCATTAAATTATGATGGAAGTTGGACTGGAGGAAATGGACCATGTATATTCTGCACAGCCTTTATCCCCTTCAGCACCATTATATAATGCTAAGTATATCCATGCTATATTGAGAAGGTTTTTTGCAGTTCAATATATAACATACGGTATAGAGGTTTGGGGTGCAGCAAGTCAGTGCAACATAAATCCATTAGTAATATTACAAAAAATAGCTGTGAGAATAATTAAATCAGCGCATTTTAGGGAGCACACGGGGCCAATATTTAACTCACTATAAATACTGCCATTTGTGGATGTATACGAGTTCTCATTTGCCAAACTGATGCCTAAGGTTATTAATGATGCTACACCGCTGATAATAAGTGATATGTTCACCAGAAACATAAATATACATCAGCACATGACTAGAAACAGAAATAAATTACATGTACAGTTTTGCCGCACATATCCATTCCGCTGGGGTCGTGATTTGGCAGAGCTACATCCACTTCCCCAACCCCCCTCCCTCACTCCATCTCCTATTGGTAGGAGGTGGAGTGAGGGAAGGGGGATTGGGGAGGTGGGTGCAGCGCTGCCAAATCACGACCCCAACGGAATAGAATATGTGCGGCAAAACTGTACCAATAGTTAGGACAAATATAATGAACAGATCTTTTAGACATAAAGGTGTACAAGTATGGAACAACACAATGGATAAAATAGACACACAATGTAGTTTTAGTTTATAAAAGAAAATACTTAAGATTATTTTACTAAATAAATAATTATCTCTGAATAGTTATTTTTTTCGAGGTATGAACGCAATTGCACTTATTGTAAAAGCACTACTATGAACTCATGCATGTACTCTTTTTGTTGTTGTTTTACTGGGATGTTATATATATATTTTTTGTATCTCTCTTTGTGGAAATTTATGTAATTTATGTACAAATGAGGACCCATATTCCGCAGGGCATCACATCCTCATTGTCACAATTTGTAAATCGAACTATTTACTGTAAAATTGTCTGTAATATTAATTTGTGACAAAAAACTATTTTGACTTTGAATTTGAAATTAAGAAGGATCATTGGTAGTAAAAAGGGTTAAGTGAGATAGTTCAGAGACTGTATTAATTGTTGAAGGCCATTGTTAAACTGAATAAAATCGTCTACTAGTAGCCAAGATGAAGATAAAAGTACGACACCGCTACTGAGTGGGTTAACCCCTTCTGTACCGGTGACGTCTTTTTAATCATATTATATCTATATTTACAACATTTTGTGCCATTAAAGAAGAATCTGTGGTAGTAAACAGGAATTGGTGGGATACTTCGAAGGCTGTTAATTCATGGAGGCCCTTTTTAAACTAACTAAAATCTTCTCAGAGTAGCCAGAATAGCATTAAAAAGCCGTCTCCAGTACATAAGAGATACATATAAGTAACACCCCGTTCTTAACATTAATCATCAATTACAAACCCCAATGTACTTGAATAAACTAATAAAAGCATATGGTCCTCCCGGGATTCGAACTCGAGACACCATACCCATATACATACATATACCATGAAGTATAATTCTAGGACATATGTCGTGTCTTTTCCTTAATGCACCAACAAAATGCATATACTAGGTAGATAATTGATGAGCAGATGTGTGCGTGTGTGTGTACGTGTGAGTGTGTGTTACTCAGTTACTTGTTCAAGGGGAATCCACGCAATGCGAGCTAAGCTCATTATTATCGCGCCTCCTTAACTGGGAATGTATTTCGTGAAATGCATGTTGTGTTTTATGTACTGTTGGAATGGCTGTGGATGTGTGTGTAGTCTGCATTTTAGCCAATTGGCGACATCGGAAACGAAGGCTTAGGGTGGATCTGTATGGTACCATTCTCACTATAGACGGTACCGTCTCGCCCGAAGGCTTAGGTAGCCATCAGCTTAGGTGAACCATATGATACCCATCTCGCCTTGTACCATTTTTGCCAACCCCAGATGGGACGTCACAACGTCGTCCACTTATTCCAGGTACCTATTTACAGCTAGGTGAACTGAGGCTAACACATGAAAGGAGACAAGCCCAATTTGTCTCCGCCCGGCCGGGGATTGAACCCCCGACCCCTCGTGTGTGAGACGAGAGCTCTACCTACTAGGCTACGGGCTGTGTGCGTGCGCGTGTGCGTACATGTGAGTGTGTGCGTGTGTGCGTGTGTGTGTACGTGTGTGTGTGTGTGTGTATATACAGTATATGTGTGTGTGTGTGAGTGTGTAAGTACATTAACCAGGAAACAAAACAGTAATTAACACACTACTGTACCGTGATCGCAATCTCTGGGATGGGCCGGTTTTTCTGGCCCCCCTTCTCCGTCATGTTTAGCCCCATTCATTCTGAGATTTTAAGACGTTCATTCAATTAGTTTGGCGAGTTTAAGACTTTACACCACATTTATTTATCAGTATTAAGACCTTTCGTGCCATATAGGTGTCGCTTTTTTCCTGGCAAGCGAAAGCGAGCCTGTTATTTTAAGAATTTACCGGCCTTCAGTCGGGACATTTTTCTACCGAAAGGTGCACAATTTTATCTTGAAAGGGGGTCTAGGGGGGGGGGGGGGTCTTTTTACAGCTTAATGGAGGTCTAGGGAGGAAACTAAACAAATTATAATAAGATAAAACAATAACCAAATAAATACCCCCATCTCCCTTTAACCCTTAACTGGCGGTGCGCAACATAAATCGAGTGAAAGAAATTTGGACTATGTGGCGGCTCACAACATAAGTCGTGTGCCATTTTCAGCACGTAATGTTGCTGAGAGAGAGAGACAAGTGGTGGCAGGAGAGTAGCGAGCGTATGACTGCTCCAGACCACCGCGGTGGACCAACTGACATGAATCCCACCCTCCTCCACCCTCTCACACTCGCTACACAGTGAATTGTGTAGGGAAAGTACCGAATTACATGGTTTTTGCACTCGTGTTGCGCGATTGTTGCAAGAAAACTAGCGGTCGTACAAGGATCGTTGGGGTGTCATTGGAAAGCTCTGTTTATGCCCTTTCAGGGATAGATACTTGTTTTATGCTCTGGGTCTTATTTAGGCATGAAAATGATCACGTAAACAACCCTATTTTGAGTAAAAACACCCCGCTGGTGGCTACATATTATTTACCGCCTAGGCCGCTCGTTAGGTGTTAAGGGGGACACCGGATTTGTTTTATCGTTCTCTCCTTTTCTCTCTTTCCCTGGCTTGTATCCATTCGGCCCCATTCAGCCAACTGTTTTAAGACGTTTATCCCTATGCAGGTGTCGATTTCTTCCTGGCGAGCGATAGCGAGCCAGCATTGTATGGATGAATCCGGCTTCGCCGGAGACATTTTTCTATCGAACAATGTAAAAATTTTGCTTGCTGTCAAAACAAAAATCTATATATGCTGGCTCGCTACCGCTCGCCAGGAAAATATTGAGATCTGGATGGGGGTAAACGTCTTAAAACAGTAGGCTGAATGGATACTAGCCAGAGAAAGAGAGAAAAGGAGAGAAAGATAAAACAAATCCGGTGTCCCCCCCTTAATGTCTTTATACGAGCTACTAATTACAAGGCAAGAGATTCTTTAATTATACAGCTAATGATAAATATAAGGTGTAATTAATATAATGTTAGTTACATAGTATGTGTGCAGGAGGGGGCTTTAAGGGGAGATATCCACTTGAGAGATTTTTTTCTTGACTCCTTTCTCCCTCATGTTTAGCCCCATTGTTTTTCTAATTTTAAGACGTTCGCCCCATTATTTTGACGATTTTAAGAACTTTCGTGCCATGTAGGTGTCGATTTTATCCTGGCGAGCGATAGCGAGCCTGTAATATAAGAGGAACCGGCTTTCAGCCGGGACATTTTTCTACCGAAAAATGTACAAATTTATCTTGAAAGCGGGTCTAGGGAGAGTAATTTTAAGCTTGATGGAAGTCTAGGGAATCAACTAAAAACCTCCCCTTAAGTGTGATAATTCCTGAAGACTTTAATAATCATAATTCCTGAAGACTTTAATAATAATAATTCCTGAAGACTTTAATAATCATAATTCCTGAAGACTTTAATAATAATAATTCCTGAAGACTTTAATAATAATAATTCCTGAAGACTTTAATAATAATAATTCCTGAAGACTTTAATAATAATAATTCCTGAAGACTTTAATAATCATAATTCCTGAAGACTTTAATAATAATAATTCCTGAAGACTTTAATAATCATAATTCCTGAACTTTAATTATTATAATACCTGAAGACTTTAATAATCATAATTCCTGAAGACTTTAATAATAATAATTCCTGAAGACTTTAATAATCATAATTCCTGAAGACTTTAATAATAATAATTCCTGAAGACTTTAATAATCATAATTCCTGAAGACTTTAATAATCATAATTCCTGAAGACTTTAATTATTATAATACCTGAAGACTTTAATAATCATAATTCCTGAAGACTTTAATAATAATAATTCCTGAAGACTTTAATAATCATAATTCCTGAAGACTTTAATAATAATAATTCCTGAAGACTTTAATAATCATAATTCCTGAAGACTTTAATAATAATAATTCCTGAAGACTTTAATAATCATAATTCCTGAAGACTTTAATAATAATAATTCCTGAAGACTTTAATTATTATAATACCTGAAGACTTTAATAATCATAATTCCTGAAGACTTTAATAATAATAATTCCTGAAGACTTTAATAATCATAATTCCTGAAGACTTTAATAATCATAATTCCTGAAGACTTTAATAATAATAATTCCTGAAGACTTTAATAATCATAATTCCTGAAGACTTTAATAATAATAATTCCTGAAGACTTTAATAATCATAATTCCTGAAGACTTTAATTATTATAATACCTGAAGACTTTATTAATCATAATTCCTGAAGACTTTAATAATAATAATTCCTGAAGACTTTAATAATCATAATTCCTGAAGACTTTAATAATCATAATTCCTGAAGACTTTAATAATCATAATTCCTGAAGACTTTAATAATAATAATTCCTGAAGACTTTAATAATCATAATTCCTGAAAACTTTAATTATTATAATACCTGAAGACTTTAATAATCATAATTCCTGAAGACTTTAACAATCATAATTCCTGAAGACTTTAATAATCATAATTCCTGAAGACTTTAATAATCATAATTCCTGAAGACTTTAATAATCATAATTCCTGAAGACTTTAATAATCATAATTCCTGAAGACTTTAATAATCATCATTCCTGAAGACTTTAATAATCATAATTCCTGAAGACTTTAATAATCATAATTCCTGAAGACTTTAATAATCATAATTCCTGAAGACTTTAATAATCATAACTCCTGAAGACTTTAATAATCATAATAATTACTACGGGAATGGCAATCCTTAAGATGGTTCACTTTTTGGTCGATTTTTAATATATTCATTATTTCTCTAGTTTCCCTCCCTAGATCTCCATTAAACTTAAAAAACATCCGTTAGATCCCCCTTCTAGATTAATTTGTAAAGTTGTCGGTAGAAAAATGTCCAGCCGTCCATAATTACAGGCTCGCTATCATTCGCCAAGAGAAAATAGAATCGACACCTACATTGCACGAAAGGTCTTAATATTGACAAAGAAATGGGGCGAAAGGTCTTAAAATCGACAAACTAATGGGGCAAACATCTTAAAATCTGAAAACTAATGGGGCTAAACATGAGGGAGAAGGGGGTCAAGAAAAACAACCCATCTCCCCTTAAATTCAACCTGTCTCAAAGAAGGGTGACCGCTCTCTACCCTCCAACTATCGTCCAATTGCTCTCATCTCTTGTCTTTCTAAAGTTTTTGAAACTATTCTTGCTTCCAAATTTCTTAAGCATTTCTCTTCTCATAATCTGCTCTCAGATCGCCAGTATGGCTTCCTTAAGGGTCGCTCTACTGGTGATCTTCTTTCATATCTTACTAACTCTTGGTCATCCTCCTTTCGGGACTTCGGTGAGACTTTTTCTATTGCACTAGACATATCAAAAGCCTTCGATAGAGTCTGGCATAAATCTTTAATTTCTAAACTACCCTCCTTCGGTTTCTATTCCTCCATCTGTGCCTTTGTCTCTAATTTCCTTTCCGGCCGTTCCATAGCCGCGGTTGTGGACGGCCATTGTTCACTTTCTCACCCTATAAACTCTGGTGTTCCTCAGGGCTCTGTCCTATCTCCTATTCTCTTTCTAATTTTTATAAATTATCTCCTTAACTGTACCTTAATTCCCATCCATTCATACGCAGACGACTCAACCTTACACTACTCCATTACTTTTTCAGAACGCCCCAGCCAGCAATTCCTCAACGACAAACGTAATGAAGCCATAGAACTCTTAAATTCTGATCTAAATACTATTTCCAATTGGGGCAGAGAAAACCTTGTTAACTTTAATGCTTCCAAAACCCAATTTCTCCATCTATCTACCCATCAGGATCTCACAGCGAACTATCCCTTATTCTTCAACAATACAAAAATCAACCCTTCATCTTCTCTCAATATTCTTGGTGTCTCTTTTTCTTCTGCTCTCATTTGGAAGGACCATATTACCAGTCTTGCTAAGGCAGCCTCCCAGAAGCTGGGTGTGCTCAACCGCCTTAGGGGGTTCTTTTCCCCAGCACAGCTTCTTGCTCTGTACAGGGGCATAGTGTGCTCTTGTATTGAGTATTGTTCACATGTGTGGGGAGGTTCCTCTCACACCGCTCTCCTAGACAAAGTTGAAAGGAAGGCCTTTCGTATCATTAACTCCCGTCCACTCACCAACTCTCTGCAATCTCTCTCTCTCCGCCGCAATGTTGCATCTCTCTCGCTATTCTATCGCTACTTTAATAATCAGTGTTCCTCAGAGCTATCCCAGTGCATACCAGCTCCTTTACGTAGGGCACGTGGTACCCGTCTTGCAACTCAATCCCACCCCTACTCTGTGGAACTCTCCAACCCAAGAGTGAAACGTTACTCTCAAACTTTCTTCTACTCAACAGCTGAGCTCTGGAACTCTCTCCCAGAATCAGTCTTTCCCTCTTCCTATGACTTAAATTGCTTCAAACTCCGTGTGTCCAGGCATTTTGGCTCGAACATCCCTTGATTTTGGCCCTGTCACTCTTTCAACTATGGGGGAGGCACTCGCTATAGGCAGTAATGCCTTTTGCCTACCTCAATCACATAGAAAAAAATAAATAAAATTGGAAGCGAGAGTGAGCCATTCCCCAAAGTTAATTCTTTCAAAATAGGAGACCTTCCTTAACCTAACAAGTGCGCATGGGGGTAATTGAAAACGTCCCCCTGTGCTGACGTATTTGAGGTGTTTCCGTCACTAAAATATTCATTGTACCATTAATAGCATTAATAATTATCCATATGCGCCTATTATGGGTTGATTATAAAGGTATTAACCTGAAACAACAATAAAACGAGTGAAAACAGCATTTGGATGGTCAAAATCGGAGATATAGCCCGCGAGTTGTATAATGTATGGGTGAGGCAAACTGCTTTCCCGCCAATTTCCCCCAAGGCCACTGAGACACAGTCGATCGATACTCTCTCTCTCTCTCTTGCACTCGCTTGCCATCAGTGATGACAACACCCTGCTTGCAACTCGCTAATGTTAGCACGAAAATATACCTCAGAATAAGGGAATAATAGGGAAAATAGGTGATAACTGAAGGAGAGGAGGAGAGTGGGGAAGGAGGGGAGGTAGAGGACTGAGATTTTGCATGGCCCAGGGGCCAAAAAAAATAAAAAAATAAAAAAATAAAAATAATTGTTTTTTTTTTTTTTCGATGTCAAAAGTTTATTTTTTATTTTACTTACTCTCAAGAGTCTTCCCGCAGTCCGCCGGGGGAACTCTTAAGAGTCTCCCCGCAGTTCCCGGGTTAAGCTCAATAATATCATCTACAGTAATGCTAGCCAGAAGAGGAAGAAGAAAATAAATATATATGTATATGCTTTTCCTGTGTGTGAAGGAGACAAAAGGCAGGTTGCCTGTAACGAGTGTCTCCCCCAAAGCCAAAAGAGTGATATAGCCAAATTCATTATATATACAGTATATATATATATACATATGGTGCTAGAATTACGATGTCGGCACTTAAGATACGAAGATCACAGGGAGATAAGACGCCATACATACTCGACCAACCAGGCAAAGGTTTCGACTCCTTGGTGTGAGAGAGCTAAGTATAGAGAGAAAATAGAGATCTATGAGGACAGCGGGCTAAAAATATATATAATGGAGGTTTGGGGAGGGGAGGGGAAGGGGGGGGGGGAGTAATCTAGGAAAATGATAGAGCTATGTAAAGAAAACGGGAGATACCAGCGCTATAAATGACTTCCTTTTGAACACATTGCTAAACATAAATTATATACACTATGAAAATGTATCCTTAACCCCTTCAGCTCCATGACGCCTTTTTTATGCATTTTAAGAAGGACTTATGTTATTGAGAGGGTTTATTTGAGACCGTATTTACCCATGTGAGTCGCGAGGTAGATTGTGAACTAAAGAAAATTGTCTAATGGCAACCATAATATGATGCAAATTACGTCATGGTGGTGATGGGGTTAATGGTACCAAATATTTCACCCATAATTAGTATCTTAATCGTTTCCATGTTCAAATAGCACACATAACCGATACACCATGACATATATTGTGTTACTTTATTGTTACAATGAAGTATAAAATTAAGTAATCAATATACTGTATACTGTACAGTGTATTTTGTCGTCCAGGGAGAATATCAGTACCATCATATAGGGATTTTATATTATATCCTACAAGATGGCTGCCTTATTATATTATCTTATTTTGGAGTTGTTCACTCTCTCTCTCTCTCTCTCTCTCTCTCTCTCTCTCTCTCTCTCTCTCAAACTTTCATGAACTTAGAACTATGTTTAAAGAAACTGACTGGAGCTTTTTAATTAACAATAACGACATAAATACATCTTGGGAATTATTCGAAACCACTTTCCTAAAAGCAGTGCAGGACTGCATACCATCGAAAATACGGCGTACAGGCCATAATAATAAGCCCAAATGGTGGAATAAAGATATTTCAAACTGTCTGCTTGCTAAAAAGTTTGCTAATGATAGATTCAAATCCTTACAAAATGACGAAGAACGGGTGAAATTTCTAGAGCTACGACGCAAAGCCTGGAGTTACATGTTGCGAATCAAAGTAAAACAAACCCGAAAGAATTCTATAGTTATATCAGAAAGACAAAAGTAGTTACTTCAACTGTTGGACCATTAGTCGATGAAAATGGAGAATACACCAAAGACGAAGTACAAATGAGTAATGCCCTCAATACCTTCTTTGCATCAGTTTTTACAACGGAAGACCTCAGTGATATCCCTACACCATCGCCGATTCAGATTGATAATTCAGATGTTCTAAGCAATATCACCGTTACAGAGAGAGAAGTATTGAATTGTTTAGATAAACTCAAGGTAAATAAAACGCCTGGACCTGATACAATCTCACCTAGAGTCCTAAAGGAAGCTAAAGATGAGCTCTCTAAACCACTGACATTGCTATTCAATAAATCCTTGCAGTCTGGAACTATGCCTGATCAGTGGAAGCTAGCCAACGTAACACCGATATTCAAAAAAGGCAGCAAATCCCTACCCAGTAACTATCCTCCAATTAGCTTAACCTCAGTTGTATGTAAAATGCTAGAAACACTTATAAGAGACAGACTCGTAAATCACTTAGAGGAAAATAACATACTTAAAGATACTCAACACGGCTTTCGTAGCAAACGTTCCTGTTTAACAAACCTCTTAGACTTCTTCCACGATATCCTCAACCTCTACGATGAGAGTAAAGCTGTAGATGTTATATACCTTGATTTTCAAAAGGCCTTTAACAAAGTTCCCCACAAACGTTTACTGCTAAAACTAAAAGTGCATGGAATACAAGACGGTGTGTTGAAATGTATAAAAAATTGGCTCAGCGACAGAAAGCAAAGAGTAGTCATAAACGGTAAGGCATCTAAATGGACCAATGTAAGTAGCGGGATACCCCAGGGATCGGGATCGGTACTAGGACCAATTCTCTTTCTAATTTATATCAACGACATAGATGAGGGTCTCACCTGTACAATCTCAAAATTTGCTGACAATACAAAAATTGCAAATAGCGTACTCTCAAAAGAGCAAGTTGACGATATGCAACACAATCTAGATAAGTTGTCATATTGGGCCCAAATTTGGCAAATGAGTTTCAATGCGGATAAATGTAAGTACTACATATCAGATACCAAAATGAGAAATCAAACTATTTGATGAATGGCACTCAGCTTAAGAATGTAAAAAGAGAAACCGATCTGGGAGTAACAATATCGAGTAACCTAAAACCGAGTCAACATTGTTCAAAAGTTGTTAAGAAGGCAAACAAAATAATTGGCTTTATAGGCAGGTCATTTGAACATAAATCCAAAGACGTTATCCTAACCCTTTACAATTCCTCATGCCCCTTTCACACATACAGGACTAGGGTGCCGCATGCAGCAGAGTAGCTACTCTGCTGCATGCGCACCCGAAGCGGCACCTAGTCCTGACCATGCGGCTGTAGTCGTCTGTAGTCTGGTGAAGTCCTGGCAATGCGTGTCAAGTCGTGGCCCCCGAACAAAATGTTTGTGAGTTTTGAAATTTGGTCCAGACTTGAAATTTGTCTGGTGGATGCGGGGAGTAGTCTGCGCTAGTCGGCGCTAGTCGTCACTAGTCTTCTGTATGCGGCTGTAGTCCTTGAGTATAGCGTAGCGAATTGTGTTTCATGTGTATCATAAAGACTACTGCCGCATACACCAGAGTACAGCCGCCAGACACGAATACAGCCGCATAAGTCTGCTGAAGTCGTGTGCATAAATTTACATATATTTACATATATTTGCATATAATTATGCAATAATATGAGTCGACCGAGTACAACCGACAAGAGAGGATTTCAGCAGCAAAGCAACCGCATCACAGCAGACTCCAACCACATTGACAAGAGTGCACACGTACGACAACACCCGGAACCCAATATGGCAGAAGAGTCGAGCCAACTTGAGCAGACAACAGAAACATCCAACCGACAACACCCAACTCGAACCGCAAACAGCCGCATCAAGCCGACCAAAAAAAAAAAAAAAAAAATCCCAACCACAGAACGGCGACACGGCCCCTATATATAGGCCCCACGCAGCGCACTTGACCCAGTTTTCGACGAGATCACCCACGACGCACACCTCTACCCGCACCTCAACCGCCTGTACACCATGCCAGGACCCAATAGAACAACAAAGGCCCTTCTCCCTTCTCCTCCTCCACTCTCCTTCTCATTCTCCTCCCTTCCTCCCTTCTCCTCCTCCTCTCTGCTTCTCATTCAACTCCCTCCCTCCCTTCTCCTCCTCCTCTTGCTTCTCATTCTCCTTCCCTCCCTTCTCCTCCTCATTCTCCTCCCTCCCTTCTTTTCCTCCTCTCTCCCTACTTTTCCTCCTTCTCCTCCTGTCTTCGTTCTTTTCCTCCTTCTTCCTCCCTTCTTCTCATCCACCTCTTCCCTCCCTCACTACCTCCCTACTACCCCCTGTTCTTCTCTTCCTACTCTCTTCCCTCTCATTTAACCCCCAATTTTGACGGTGTGCTTCTGCCAGTGCCAGATTTTTTTTTTTTTTGGGGGGGGGGGGCTAAATCTATCAAGTTGGGAGAGAAAGGAAGGATAATGGTAAAAAACAACACTCCCCTCGCCAGAAAACAGGTCCCCGATGGTCCCGAAAGTAGCTGAAAAGACACTATAGACTACAGAGACTTTTATGGTATCGGAATGTATGGGTTGGAGGGTGGTTTTGGGGTTGATGGGGGGAAGGTAGAAGGGTAATTGACTTGTGTTACAGATATGAAGCCGATTGGTGAGGTACTTTCGCCACCACGGACTTTCCTTTTTTTCCTTTTCTTCGTACGGATACGCTGGAAGTGGGTGGTGGGAGGCAGTTGGGGGTGTGGTGGGGGGAAGGCAGAAGGGTAAGGGACTTGTCACACAAATATGGAACCGATTGGTGCAGTCGTTTCGCCGCCACATATTTTCCTTTTTTTTTTTTCCTTCTGACGGGACCGACAGTCAGCGTGTGGGTAGGAGGAGGGATTTGGGATTTTTGTGGTGGGTAGCCAAAAGGGTAAGGTACATGTGGTAAAAATATGAAAGCCATAGGTGCAGTCGTTTCGCTGCTACGATGTTTTTTCGGCGAAGATGTATATACCTCCGTTGGCCACAGAACCTGTATGTGTCGGCTTTATGCCAGTGTATGCGGTTCGACTCTGAAGTCGATCGTCTGAAGTCTTATAGATGCGGGTGTAGTCGGCATGTACAAATGACCGTTATTTCCATTGTCGGTTCGAGTCTCAAGACTTCTCCGGAGTCAAGACGACAACGTCGGCTGTATGCGGCTGTAGTCTTCTGTAGTCTGGTGAAGTACTTTGGATGCGGCATTACCGAGCCAGCTCCACCAAGTCGGGGAAAAAAACGCCACGACTAGCTACTCTGCTGCATGCGGCACCCGAGTCCTGTATGTGTGAAAGGGGCATTAGTCCGCCCTCTTCTGGAATACTGCGTTCAATCCTGGTGCCCTTATTACCAAAAAGATATAGACAAGCTAGAACGAGTTCAACGTAGAGTTACCAAAATTATACCTAGCCTAAAGAACAAACCATACGAGGAGCGTCTTAGAGAATTAAATCTATTTCCTTTAACCCAGCGCAGATTAAGAGGTGACTTAATTCAAGTGTTCAAAATCATCAAAGGCATCGACAATATGAACTGTAGTAAGTACTTCACTATCGACCAATCTAATTACACGCGGGGAAACGGGTGCAAAATTATTGGTAAATCTTTTAACTTACACGAAGCTAAAAATTTCTTCTTCAATGAGTTGTCAACTTATGGAATGGGCTTCCCCGAGATGTTATAGACTGCAGCACCGTTGATTCATTTAAATTTCGCCTAGACAAATATCTCGCATCAAACCCGCGACTGACTGCGTTTGTAAATGAATAACTTTATTTTATCCTCCCCTCAGTTACTAACCCATCTGTCCCCTACTAACTTCCTAATCCTGCCACGGACATTAGTTCCAGGGCAGTAGTTCCCTTTCCAATGTTCCCTTACCCACTCTAAACCACTGTTTGGACACTTGATCCTCAGTGTTTTGGAGGACAAGCAGCCTAGAAGGGTCACTAGATCTGTTGTTGCTTGATTTCCTTTGTACACTCTCTGTCTCTCTGTCTCTCTCTCTCTCACACACACACACACACACACATGGACGCCAACAGCCCCAATGAATTTGCTGGACTATAACGATAAGTAGAGGGAGAGACGACGATGAACGATAAGTAGAGGGAGAGACGACGATGAACGATAAGTAGAGGGAGAGACGACGATGAACGATAAGTAGAGGGAGAGACGACGATGAACGACAAACCAACGGAGGAGAAAATCTAAAGGAGCTCTCTCTCTCTCTTAAAAAAAAAAAAAAAAAACACACACACACACACACACACACACACACACACGAGTGAACGGAAATCAGAGGGAATTGAGGAAGAGCGATTATATTTAAAAAAATAACTGGAATCAAAGGGAAAGCTCTCATAAATGTAAGGTTCAACAGAAACCAGAAGGAATTGTGAAAGAGCTATACTATTGTAAAAAGGTGAACGAAAATCAAAGGGAATTGAAGAGAGCCATAATATTAAAAACAGGTGAACGGAAATCAGAGGAATTGAGGACGCGCGATTATATTCAAAAGAAAACGGAAATCGAAGGGAAAGCTCTCGTAAAACAAAGGACTCACGGAAATGACGGAGGGGCGCGATAATTAGAGATCAAGAAGGACGCAATTACCGTGACGGAGGGTGACACAATGACGGCCACGGATGAGGGAGAAGGGGAGAGACACATTTTTCGGGCTTTAAGGGGGGACGAGCGTATTTATTTCCTCATGTATATATATATATTTTTTTATTTTTTTTAGTTTCCTCCCCAGACCTCAATCAAGCTTTTAACAAAAATAATAATAATACAAAATAAAACACGATAAGATTTGTACATTTTTCGATAGAAAAATGTCCCGGCCAAAGGCCGATTCCCAATCAATTACAGGCTCGCTACTGCTCGCCAGGAAAATATCGACACTCAAATGACACGAAAAGTCTAAATATTGACAAATAATTGGGGCGAAAGGTCTTAAAATCGCCAAATAATGGGCCAAACGTCATAAGATCTCAAAACTAATGGGGTTAAACATGAGGGAGAAGAGGGACCAGACAAACGACCCCTCTCCCCTTAAGACGCACTTGGTTCGGGTCACAAGATGCGGCCGGTACAGAGATCCTATAGTAAAGGAGATTGGTCAAGCCTTCGTAATCTTGGTGCCACTGGTGATATTTTCTTCTCTTTACTCTCCAATATCTCTACACTCTTAATAGTGTGGCAGCCAAGTGAGAGAATTTGTGGGAATTGTGCGTTTCTTGATAAACGTGTCAAAATTGGCACACACAATAAGACACGCGGTATAATACAAAATAAGCTACTGAGCCATCATAGGTGCAGCCTCTTTTCAATTTATCTTCATTAGAATTCTGAAACACAGATATTTACCCCAAACTGTATAATGTGGTAGATATGTCAAACTAGTTTCAAATGACTGGTGTGGACAAGGGAAACAATAAATGTTCAAACAATGTTTATAGAAAGTTGACCATTTGACTTGTACTGGTCCCTGTAGTTCAACAAATTAGTGGCAATTGGCAACTATTCTTACCAATTTGTAGGTGATGATAAACTACAGGGACCAGTACAAGTCAAACAGTCAACATTAGCCAAATATTTGCTGAATATAAGTTGTTTCCCTTGCCCAGATGAGTCATCTGAGACTAGTTTAACATCTCTATCAGTTTGGATCAAATATCAGTGTTTCAGAACTCTAATGGAAATTAATTGAAAAGGGGCTGCGAAATCCAACATAGGCTAAACCTATGATAGCCCAATATCTAATTTTGATTATACTGCGTTTCTTATTGTGTGCCAATTGTGATACCTTTATCAAGAAATGCACAATTCTTCAACCTAACTGATTCGCTGTAATAAAGGTACTACTGGAACAGGAAATATAGATTGGTCTTTGGATTATGCATTCTACCCTGGTCTCTGGGTGTTCTCCTGGGTGACCTAGATGTGTGTGAATTTTGTGTTTTGTCTGTGTTTGTTCGTTGTTCTGTCTTGTGTTTTGTGTTTTCCCTGTTCTTGCTCTGTCTTGAGTCGGCCACCCCCAAGAAAATGAAAACAAAAAAATAATTAAATAGAGTAAAATAGAAAATAAACATAAAAATAGGAAAAGTGGGGATTGGGCCTGAGCATATACATACATACATACATACATACATACATACATACATACATACATACATGATCACAAATGAAATAAACCAGAATAGCGGTACAATATACAGTAGGCTATATTGTTTAGTCTTTGCATACACATTCTACATGATCAAAAGTAAAATATAACCTAATTATGATACAGGACACATTGCTTGATCTTTGGATATATGTTGTTCATAATAACAAAATATAATAAATACCTTCTTCTTGTTCATTATATCAAATCAAATAAATACCTTCTTCTTGTTAATAATAACAAAATATAATAAATACCTTCTTGTTCATTATATCAAATCAAATAAATACCTTCTTCTTGTTCATAATCAAAATTAAAATAAATACCTTCGTCTTCGACATCTGAGGCACCAAAATGACGTGATATGTAAATCCTGGCCACTCACCCTCACTCGCGAATCTCAAAGTTACACCCAAGAAAGATAACACACTGAGGGTGGTCAGAACCTTAGGCTCTGACCACCTCCCGATCATTATCACCACCAAAACCAGACTCACCCCAGCTAGCCACAAACACACATACACCAATTATAAAAGAGCTAACTGGGAAGCATTTACAAATGAGACAGAACAACACTTCACAACTCTAAACAGTACACCCATCACTAACATCAACAATGCTGTACACATACTCAATAAAACTATCCAAAACGCTGACAAGAAACACATTCCAAGAGGTAACAGAAAAAGACACAACCCCAACTTCACACCAGAAATTCAAAACCTCATCAGACAACGCGACACACTGAAACACTCCCCAGCACCCCACACACAAGACATCACACAACAAATTCAAGCACTCAACACCCAAACTAACAACAAAATACAAGAACAACAAAAACTAAATTGGAATAACTTCCTACAAACACTTGATCACAAAACAAACCCCAAAAAACTCTACAAAACACTAAACAGCATCACACTTTCCAACAGCAACACAACACAATCACATGCTGCAATCACAACAACAGACTCTACTCCTTCATGTAAACAACAAGCAAACACTCTCATCAATCACTTCTCACATGTCAGCCACCTAAAACCTCACAAAGACGACCGACGTGTCATCCGACGTAAGAGACAATTCCCCACAGACCCTGACTATACACCCTTCACCAATCACCAGACAAAGCATATCATCAACAATCTCAAGCACTCACCCGCCTGTGGCCTAGACAACATAAGCAACATACACCTCAGACACCTGGGACCACAAGGCATACAAACACTCACTAACATATCAAACTACAGCTATTCACACAACACAATACCAGACATTTGGAAGCATGGTATCATCATCACATTCCCCAAACCCAACAAAGACCCCACGCTACCCTCCTCGCACCGCCCCATCACACTCCTTTGCTCCCCCTCCAAAGTCATGGAACGCCTAGTATTACAACTAATTACACCCGACCTACCCCTAGCTCCAACACAACATGGCTTTAGACCACTGCACTCCACAAACACTCTTCTCACAGACCTTACACAAAGAGCTTTTGACGGCATCAACTCAGCTAGACCACCACACAGATCACTATTAGCCACACTCGACATTAGTAAAGCCTTCGATGCCATCCCCCGCCACAACCTAACAAACAAAATCTACAACACAAACATGCACAACAACACAAAAAGGTGGCTGGCCAACTTCCTAGCAGGCAGATGTGCACACGTATCTTTTGCCGGTCAGTCATCAAAAATCAGAAACTTTCCAAACGGAGTCCCACAAGGATCCGTCCTATCGCCCGCACTCTTCAATCTGTACATGCACGATATAACTACACCCAATACTCCCCAAATAAACTTAGCCTCCTATGCAGATGACATAACACTCACATGCACACACCATGACCCAAGAAGAGCAACAGATCTCCTTCAACCCTATCTCAACACACTACATGGCTGGTGCACTACAAACAGACTTAATCTAGCCCCAGCCAAATCCACCGCAACCCTGCTCACAAGCTGGACAGGTGAACACGAATACATCCCTCAACTCACCATAAACAACACACCCCTAACACATACACACACACCCAAAATCCTAGGAGTAACATATGATACTCATATGACATTCAAACAGCACACCACAAACATTAAAAAGAAACTGACACCCAGACTTAACGCCCTCAGGTCACTTGCTCACACAAAATTTGGACACAACAAAGAAACTACCACCACAGTATATAAACAATACATAAGATCAGTAATGGAATACGCAAGCCCAGCCTGGGCTTCTAACCTAGCTGAAACACATCATAAGACCTTACAGACGATTCAAAACAAAGCCCTGAAGATCATTACAGGCTGCACAGCTACTGCACCCACAGATCATCTACATCAAGAAACCAAAATCCTCAAAGTCAAAGACCATCTGGACATGAGAGGCACTCAATTCCTGGCAGCAGCCTCCACGAACCAAGACCACCCACTAAACTACATGGCAACACACCCACAGACACCAAGAAATATCAAAACAACACCCAGCACACGGTATCACACACAATTATTGTCCTCTCTCCCTCCCTGCCCACCCCGAACCAACTTCCAGAAGCACATCCATACTCATATCTCTCGCCAATCCATCCACTCACTCACAGACAACACGCAGCTGCATGCACGACCTCCCGAAATCCATCCTTCCGAATCCTCCCTCCCTCGCGAGGACAGAGTCCACCTGGCCAGGCTGAGATGCGGACACCATCCAGCTCTCCTGAGCTATCAGAAGAGACTGGATGACTCCGTTGTCGACGCCTGCCCGGGATGTAACACAGCACCCCATACCATTAAACACATCATAGAAGACTGCATTTCACACAACCACTTACGCCAACAACACAACCTACACTCAATGAGAGCTCTGTGGGAAAGCCCGATCGTGGCCGTGGCCTTCCTCAGGGACTCGGGGCTGTTCGGCCAGGCAGCTTAGGGAACAACAACAACAACAACACACTGAGGAACTGAGGGTAAAATAGGTGAATATCGAGTGACCAGCACCGACACCCGGAGAGAGATTTCTGAAGAGGGTGAGGGAGATATATAACTCGCTTCGATCAGTCTTTCACATCACGGAGAAAAAATGCCCGATCTCTTTTCTTTTTATTCCTTTCCCCGTGGCTAAACCAACATATTCGGGGAGGATGAGGGAAGAAATGATGCCTGTGATAAATGATCATTCGAGAATCTCCCAAGAAAGGACATAATAGCTTCTTAAAAAAACAAAAAAATCAATTACCTACCAATGGATTATGAACTCTTAAGATTTTTAGATATGACCCAAGACCAGGAATAAGGATTGAATAAAATCAACCCTGCCCTCTTTGTGGAAAAATGTAGATATCTATCTTATTCCTACCCTAGTAGAACATTGTATTAAGAAATAAGTACAACAATTAATATTATTATTATTATAATCATCGTCATTAATAACTTCCAAGTGGGAGGTTGGCTTATGATTAGGTTCAGCATGGCTTAGTATATGAAATAAATAACAAATATTAGTATAATAAGCAGGAGTGGAGGTACAGAAATGGAGGTAAAACAGAGAGTGTGTGAAGGAAGGAAGGTTTTCGGAGCAATGGGAAGTATGTGGAAGACGAGAAATCTCGGAGTGAAAGTAAAAAGTGCACTGTATCAAGGAATTGTTGTGCCAACAGTGATGTATGGGGCTGAGACATGGGCTCTGAAGAAAAAGGAGAAAAGAGGGCTGGATGTGATGGAGATGAGCTGCTTGAGGAGTATGTGTGGAGTTACTCGTAGAGACGGATTGAGGAATGAAGAGATACGTAGGAGAGTGGGGCAGCAGGAACATTTGTCAGCCAGAGTGGACAGAAGGGTGCTGAGCTGGTATGGTCATGTTGAACGAATGGGAGATGAAAGGCTTACAAAGAGAGTATGTGAGTCAGGTACAAGGGGAGATAGAAGGGCAGGAAGACCCCCATTGAGGTGGAGAGACTGTGTAAGAAAGGCTTTGGATGATAGAGGAATGACTATATATCAGGCAGGGGAAGTGGTGGTGGACAGGAGTGAATGGAGAATGCTTGTGAATAGTTGAGTGAACACGTGGTCATTTGGAGTAAGGGGTCGGGCGCAAGTTAGACTAGATAATAGTCCATCAGGCGCCTGGCCCGGGGGGACGATTAATATGAAGGGTGTGCCTGGAAGTGTGGTGGGAGGGCTTGTGGCTTTGGCTCCGCTGCATGTCTGCCTGCCGAGATCGGAACCTCTCCGGGTGGTCAGGGGCCGGGGGAGTGCTGGAGCGACCTTGGTAACCCTGGTCTCTGGGTCTTCTCCTGGGTGACCTGGATGTGTGTGAGTTTGTGTTTTTTATCTGTGTTTGTTTTTTGTGTTGTGTTGTTTTTGTGTTTTCCCTGTTCTTGCTCTGTCTTGAGTCGGCTACCCCCAAAATGGGGATTGGGCCTGAGCATATAGATAGATAGATAGATAGTTTTTAGATTTTAAGATGTTTGCCCCCATTAGTTTGTCGATTTTAAGACCTTTCACCCCATTTCTGTGTCAATATTAAGACCTTTCGTGCTATTTAGGTGTCGATTTTTTTTCCTGGTGAACGATAGTGAGGCTGTAATTTTGAAAGAACCGGCCTTCGGCCAGGACATTTTTCTACCGAAAAAATTTACACATTATTCTTGAAGGGGGATCTAATGAATGTTTGTTTAAGCTTAATGGAGGTCTAGGGAGGAAAAAATAATAACAAAATTAAAAATGATCCAATAAATACGCCCTTCTACCCTTAAGGCGTCACCATTGTGTCTTCTCATGTGAATCTAACATAGGTACTCATAAGAAAACGATATTACCAATAATCATATCTATATAATCTATATACAGTAGATGTGTGTGAATTTGGGTTGTGTTTTTTGTGTGTTCATTGTTTTCCGTTGTGTTTTGTGCTGTCCCTGTTCTTGTTCTGTCTTGAGTCGCCGGTCCCCCCCCCCCCCCCCCGAAAAAAACAATAGGAAAAGTGTGGATTGGGCCTGAGTATATAGATAGATACAATCTATAACCTAATCGTGATACAATAATATTAGGAATATACTTCACAAATGCATGCCTCTGTAACTTATTATTATTATTTGTATTATTATTATTAAGGTAGGCCTACAATATTACCAATACACATATTTATAGTATAATCTATAACGTAATAGTGATACAATAATATTAGGAATGGACTTCACCAAAACATGCCTCTGTAAATTATTATTATTATTATAATTATTATTATTATTATTATTATTTTATTATTATTAGTGTTATGTTTAGTATAATAATTATCATAATTACAATAATAATTATTATTATTATTATTAGTTATTATTATTGTTATTATTATCATTATTATTATTATTAGTTATTGTTATTATTATTATTAGTTATTATTTTTATTATTATTTATTATTATTATTATTATTATTATTTTTATTATTATTATTATTATTATTATTTTTATTATTATTATTATTAGTTATTATTATTTTTATTATTATTATTATCATTATTATTATTATTATTATCTTCTTTGTAGGAAACTGACGGTAAAAGTACATAAAGAGGCTTATGAGAATCGGCTCCTAGCAGCTTAAGGGAGCCCACCTCGCTTGTTTTCTCTTTGCCACCCTCTCTCTTTGGATTGTATCTATGCTGCCCCATTCAGCCTACTGTTTTACCCCCATCCAGGGGTCAATATTTTTCTGGCGAGCGGTAGCGAGCCAACATATATATATTTTTGTTTTACAGCAAGTTAAATTTGTAAATTTTTCGATAGACAAATTTCTCCGGCGAAGCCGGATTTCTCCATACAATCGACACCTGGATGGGGATAAACGTCTTAAAACAGTTGGCTGAATGGGGCCGAATGGATACAAGCCAGGGAAAAATAGAAAAGGAGAGAAAGATAAAAAAAAAAGCCGGTGACCTCCATTAATAATCAGCAAGGCTTTTCAAGGGGGAGGTAGTCGCTTTTTCTGGACCTCCTTCTCCCTCATGTTTAGCATAGTAGTTTTTTTGACATTTTAAAATGTTCGTTCTGTTACGTTGGTGATTTTAAGACTTTTTGCCCCATTTCTTGGTCAATATTAAGACCTTTCGTGCCAATTAGGTGTATAATTTTTCCTGGCAAGCGATAGCGAGCCTGTAATTTTAGAAGGAACTAGCCTTCGGCCGGACATTTGCGTACCGAAAAAGGTACAAATTAATCTTGAAAGCAGGTCTAAGGGGTGTTTTTTTAAGCTTGATGTAGATCTAGCAAGGAAACTAAAAAATAAATTTATATACATATATACCGCAT
>JBAKBP010022062.1:0-39524 GCA_037953745.1 Lithodes maja
GGTTGTGCCTGGCACCGCTCGACACACTCTTGCTCTCCCCCACTCACGTCGGCCGTCCTCTCGGCAACGACTAAGGGTAGAACCTCAGAAGCGGGCATTGCAAAGTCGTTACCGAGAAGAAGGTCGACGCCCTCCACTGGCAGTTTCTCCACAATCCCAACATCCAATTCACGTGTCACACCATCCACCTCCAACTCCAACCGCACCAGCGGGTATGACCGAGTTGCATTAATACCCTGCACCACTACCACCCGAGCCGCATTTATAGGGTAGCCAGTCAAATTGTTCATCAGAGTCTGGGAAGCACCTGTATCACGCAAGACCTCTACTCCATGCTTGCGCCCCGCCCACATCACGCAACCCCGTCCTCTATGGTCGCAAAAAACATCCTGAGCAGGGTTCGAGCCTCTCAGGTGTTTCTGCATTGGCTGTGCCTCAGCCTCTGACGAACTGCCCCGGGCAAACTCAGAAGACTTCGGAGACACACCAATGTTGCAGGCCAAAGACACAGCTGCTGTAGGTGGTTTGCTAGGACAGACTCTTGCAAAGTGCCCCTTTTCATGACAAAGATAACACTCCAACTCCCCTCTGGGCTTCCCTTGGTACTGGGAAGGGCCCGGCCCCTTCTTAAATGGGACGGTGTTAGTCTTGTGGTCAGTCTTGGTATCATAGCTCTTGTACTTGTTTGCATAATGTATATCACTAACTCGGGGGGGTGGGGTGTCACGCCCCTTGTTACCTGCCTCACTACGCTGGGCAGACCCGCACCCACGAATTAATGATAGCCGGAGGTCAGCCATCTCAGCTGCCTCCTGTAGAGTTTTAGGGTTCTTTTCTTTAATAGTTAAAGTCATATCTGCACCAGTACACTTATAAAACTGCTCGAGCAGAAACAGGTCAGTCAACTGTTCGGCCGTCTCAGCTTTCTCAGAACGTGTCCAGTTAGCAAGTGCATCTTTTAAGTCCCGGGCATGTTCAAGAAAGGTCGCCTCCCTAGTCTTCGTAACACCCCGAAACTTCAATCGATATGTTTCTGGTTGCAACTCGTATGCCCGTAGGACAGCTCTCTTCAATACTGGGTAGTCAATGCAAGACTCTAAAGGCAGTGCATCATAAGCCTTCAGACCCTTACCCGTAAGTCTTGAGGAGACCAGAGCTGCCCACTTCTCTTCAGGCCAATTATGCTCCCTACACTTCTTCTCAAAACGATTAAAAAATTCTGTGACTTCAGTTTCACTAAATGCCGGCACCAACTTGACTAAGTGGGACAAGGACTGTTCTCTTACTTGGCCCTCCCGGCCCATCCGAATCCCTGTCGACTCTGCACGAGTCTTATCTAAGTCTATCTGAGCACAATATTTCTCGGAGTCGTATCTAAGCTCAGCCTCGTGCCTCCTAGTCTCATTCTCCGCCTCAATCTCATGCCTCCTAGACTCATTCTCCATCTCCTTCTCATGCCTCCTAGACTCATTCTCCATCTCCTGCTTCCTAGCCTCATTCTTCGCCTCAATCTCCTGCTTCCTAGCCTCATTCTCCATTTTAGCAAGCTCGAGTTTAAATATCATCTCAGGAGACAGGCCGGAAGAGGGAGCTGCCACTACTGAAGGAGGGGGGGCAAGAACTGGGGAACCACCATACGCACCGCCCGAGGGCACTCCAATCTTCCAATTCTCATCCCTCTGTGGGAGAGTGCTAACCTCCGGCAACTGAGTGGACGGCACTGTGGGAGTCGAGTGAGAGGGGATCTGGGGAGGAACCCCCCCAAACGCCCTCTCCTCCGAAACCCCATGTCGCCCACGCAACACCCAGGAAATCAGCTCCCCCTTGGACATCCCTCCTACATTGGATAGACCCAAAACCTTGGCTATCAGGTGCAAGCCATAAACATTCACCCCAGTCAGCCTCTCCTCCGTCACATGGTACTGCTTACTCACAAAAAGTCTAGCATCCTCCTCACTAGTTACTAACGGCACCTCCTCACTTAGCATCTCTCGCTCCTCGTCAGTACTAGGGCACGACATACTGAAGTTCACCAAAAAATTCTCGAGACAAAAGTGTTAAACTCCCTTATGCAAGCACTAATTACTAAATTAATTGGAGTCTCTTAAATGCTCTCCTAATTGCCTTACAAAAAACAAATATTCTTCAATATGTACGCTAAAGTACCAACAAACAAATGTTGTACAACTCTGCAAAAAATTATACTGTTCACAAAATCCTAAGCAAGGTCGCCATTTGTTACGACCGGGCACTCGGGTACACTAGGGCTCTTACACAGGACTCGAGTATGGCTCGCTGCCACAACGGAAACACACGATCCCAACCCCAGAGTACTGCCAGCCGAACAAAAAACGCCACTACCCTCCAGAGTTCTATCTGCTATAACGGGGTATACAAGAACTCGGTACTAGCGTTTCACACAACAGACTAATAACAAGACGGGAGTTATCTAGTCTGGTCAACAATCAAACAAAGAAGAAAGTACTACAACACTAAAGAATAGTGTTGGCCGAAGCCGAAGTAATCCACCCTTGAACTAAGAACTTAAGAAGTCCTCCACCCTCTACTTCGGATCGGCACTATTACGTTACGTTAAACAATAGTCCTCGAGCATCAAGCAAGGAATCTTCTGATAAGTTAGATGCTTCTCGAATACTCGTAAGAAGTAAGTATCGGATTTTGAACAGCAATTTAATGAATAACTCACTGGTAATTAAAGGCTTTAAATTGACATAAGAAGAATTATAAGAATAAGCAATAGGATATGGCAAACATTAAGAAGAAGTACTCCGACAATGCACTGGCAATAGCCTACTAAGATTGTGCTCGTGGGCCACTAATCTCTGAAGTAGCTAAGCGTGCCACGCATGAAATCAATAGTGCTTAAACAATAATATACATAAGGAGAAGCTTCAATACTATGCTGTATCTGCTGGTCGAGCAAAGTCTAGCTGGGATATCTAAGGTTAAGAGACAATGGCTGAGCAAGCGGCTCGTAGCCTAGCGAGGTCCTTAAGACTGTGCGGCCAAATTACGGTAATTGACGGGATGCTCTCTTGAGAGATTCAGATCACTAGTATCTGGTTCTCTCCTGGCGATCCTCTCAAAGTCAAGCAAATGAGATAGCACAGTGTTGGGTGGCACAGGCAAAAGCCCTCACTCGCAACACAGTGCTAAACTCCCACGGTACACAGTCAGAAAGACCACCTAGGCGTTCCACGTCTCCGTTGCAATTGTACTGGTTCAACCGCAACCTAGTACTCATAGGAAATCACAACTCAGAAACCCTATCCCAGTCTAGCATTGCCTAAACCAGCAGAAAACAGGAACATGAATAATCGTACACAGGGAAATACATATACGAGTGCAACAAACATCAATCAATCCTATTCTAGTTAACCCTTCCAAAAATAGGCTATCTAACAGGCACTTATCTCGTGAGAACTCAAGCGATAATACTTTGGCTGACTAAATCTGCACCAAAGGGGTCATTGGTTAAAAAGGGACGAGAAGAGAAGAAAATAGGCTGTTCAGAGAGTAGAGAAAGTTCACATCAGTCGGAAGAATATCGATAGTTGCAAGGGATATGAGAGGTCGCTTTGCCTGATGAGTTCTGATCTAAAAATGGCGAGACCTCCCTTTTTATACTCGGCCCCGTAGCGAGCATAACGGCAATCATGACGTCACATTCTCTCTCTCAATCTGGGATCGACAAAGGATTCCCACGCTCTTGATGAGGGGGGAGGGAGGGGGGAAGGAGGGAGGAGGGAGTGAGGCCTACACACCTCGTGGCGCGCACACTGTCCTCCGTTACATAACTCGCTCTCTCTCATCACATCATTATATATATATAAATCTCCCACACACAATACTTATATATAATGATTTAAAATAGAACTCGTTGACTTAGAAGAAAACAAAATACATAATGATAATACTTATAGTACAACGGTTCACATAAACTGAGTTAGGAAACTCTACACAGACTACAGCCAAAGTTCCTGCCCTGACGATCCTAGCGAGGGTGGGGCCTGACTGGGCGTTCTGTACAGCATGCTCATACTCGACATGCGTCACAGCATCAACACAGAACATAGGCTGACTAAGATGGCATCAACACAGAGCATAGACTGACTAAGATGACATCAACACAGAACATAGGCTGACTAAGATGGCATCAACACAGAGCATAGGCTGACTAAGATGGCATCAACACAGAGGATAGGCTGACTAAGATGGCATCAACACAGAGCATAGGCTGACTAAGATGGCATCAACACAGAGCATAGACTGACTAAGATGACATCAACACAGAGCATAGGCTGACTAAGATGGCATCAACACAGAGCATAGACTGACTAAGATGGCATCAACACAGAGCATAGGCTGACTAAGATGGCATCAACACAGAGCATAGGCTGACTAAGATGGCATCAACACAGAGCATAGGCTGACTAAGATGGCATCAACACAGAGCATAGGCTGACTAAGATGGCATCAACACAGAGCATAGGCTGACTAAGATGGCATCAACACAGAGCATAGGCTGACTAAGATGGCATCAACACAGAGCATAGGCTGACTAAGATGGCATCAACACAGAGCATAGGCTGACTAAGATGGCATCAACACAGAGCATAGGCTGACTAAGATGGCATCAACACAGAGCATAGGCTGACTAAGATGGCATCAACACAGATACTAATAAGAAAATATAAAACAATAATGAAAAGGAAGGATCGAGACGGTGGGTATGTATGACCTCTGTGTATGTGTGTGTGTGTGTGTGTGTGTGTTAGCTCACAGAAAGGGTCCAGTGTAGATATCTTGCTGCCAACCAACCTCTCTCATGAAGCCTACTGCTCTCTCTCTCTCTCTCTCTCTCACACGCCCTCCTATTTACTAAGCTCATTAGCAATTATTTTCTATTGTTTGTGATATTTCTACGAACACTGTTAATTATCAATATCAATTGTTCGACATACAATATGCGTTGCATGTAAAACACTTTAATTTTATCATCTATTGTGTATGTATATTTGTAATGGTATGCAAATTATCTCTTACGTTTTTAATTTCCGCGTGTTTTTGCATTCGTCTACTGTATGTGTGTGTAGTCTTTTGTTTGTTTTGTGTCTTTTGTTTGGTATATTGAATTACCTTTTAAAAGCTCAATTTACATAAAGTTCCTGCGCTTTATATAAGTATCAAAGTACAGTATTCCATTACACCAGTATTATCGCGCAGTTCATTATCCAGAACTTCTTTTATAAAGGCAGTATCACACAAGCTCTTTTTCCATAAATTTTTACGGGCAATTATAGTCTGGCAGCTTCAAAATTCAAGTAATATCAGAAATCAGCCACCTATCACAATCTATCTTCAGTCTAGTTTCCGATTCCAATGTGAAAAAGCCTCAAAGCATTACGAGAAAAAACGTGCTCATCGAAAAGAGCCGGAAAAAAACGTTCGTGTGACAACGACTGAAGGGGGTGTACTCGCTTTTTATGGACCCCCTACTCCCTCATGTTTAGCATATTAGTGTTGAAGTTTTAAGACGTTCGTTCCGTTAGTTTGGCGATTTTGAAACCTGTTGCCTCATTTTTGTTGTCAATATTAAGACCTGTCGTGCCCTTTAGGTGGCGATTTTTTCCTTGCGAGCGTAAGCGAGCCTCTAATTTTAGATAGAACCGGCCTTTGGCTGGGCCATTTTTCTAAGGAAAAATTTAAAAATTTATCTTGAGAGGGGGTCTTGGGGGTGTTTTTCTATGCTTGATGGAGGTCTAGCCCTTTTGATGATACAGAGGTTAGGGGTCACGATATCTGGCCTACCTATAATGAATGGACTATAACTACAGGAAGTTTTGTCCACACAGAATAAGTACGATAGTATAATATTATAAGATGTGTATCAGCATGTAATAAATATGAATGTGTACATACAGTGGTACCACATGTACTGTACTGAGGGTAACACAAGGTAATTATTGACCACTTGCGAGTTTCAGGCTATGAGGAAGTTGGAGCCGTAAACATCGATAAGACAAATGCAATAATAATGTGGGTTTCTGATGGATTAAAAGTATGATCAATTTTGGTTTCGTGTATTTATAAATGTATTATGACCGTATTTTAGCTGGTAATTCTGCTAAATATCAATGTCTACAGCTCCAACTTCCTTATAGAACGAAACTCGTAAGTGGTCAATTGTATGAACATGTGACTGTGTGTAAGTGTGAACGGCTGCATGTCATACTATCACACTACTTACATTTTCTTACACTTCTTACTATATATCACACTTCTTACATACTGATATTATTACATATTATCACACTTAAGATATACTGCCACACTTTAAATTTAGAAACACTTGCATGATGTTTCATTTTTGCATCATGTCACGCCTCTTATCTATAAAGTTTAAGAATGTAATAAGTTTGACAGTATAAGAACATAAGAACATAAGAAAATGGGAGTCTGCAGAAAGCCGATTGGCCTAAGCAAGGCAGATCCCTGTCCCACACAACCCCAATTACAAAGCCCAATTATAGGCTCAACACTCTACTACCCTGAGGATCATCTTACCAAATTACCATCATTACATAAGATGTGTGACAGTATGTAAGATGTGTGACAGTATGTAAGATGTGTGACATTATGTAAGATGTTTGACAGTATGTAAGATGTGTGACAGTATATAAGATGTGTGACAGTATGTAAGATGTGTGACAGTATATAAGATGTGTAACAGTATATAAGATGTGTGACAGAATGTAAGATGTGTAACAGTATGTATGATGTGTGACAGTAAGTAAGATGTGTGACAGTATGTAAGATGTGTGACAGTATATAAGATGTGTGACAGTATATAAGATGTGTAACAGTATGTAAGATGTGTAACAGTATATAAGATGTGTAACAGTATATAAGATGTGTGACAGTATATAAGATGTGTGCCAGTATGTAAGATGTGTGACAGTATATAAGATGTGTAACAGTATATAAGATGTGTGACAGTATATAAGATGTGTAACAGTATATAAGATGTGTGACAGTATATAAGATGTGTGACAGTATGTAAGATGTGTGACAGTATATAAGATGTGTAACAGTCATAGGTAACAGTATATAAGATGTGTAACAGTATATAAGATGTGTGACAGAATGTAAGATGTGTGACAGTATATAAGATGTGTGACAGAATGTAAGATGTGTGACAGTATATAAGATGTGTGATAGTATATAAGATGTGTAACAGTATGTAAGATGTGTAACAGTAAGTAAGATGTGTGACAGTATGTAAGATGTGTGACAGTATATAAGATGTGTGATCGTATATAAGATGTGTAACAGTATATAAGATGTGTGACAGTATATAAGATGTGTGACAGTATATAAGATGTGTAACAGTATACAAGATGTGTGACAGAAAATAAGATGTGTGACAGTATGTAAGATGTGTGACAGTATATAAGATGTGTAACAGTCATAGGTAACAGTATATAAGATGTGTGACAGAATGTAAGATGTGTGACAGTATATAAGATGTGTGTGACGCATGTCGAGTATGAGCATGCTGTACAGAACGCCCAGTCAGGCCCCACTCTCGCTAGGATCGTCAGGGCAGGAACTTTGGCTGTAGTCTGTGTAGAGTTTCCTAACTTAGTTTATGTGAGCCGTTGTACTATAAGTATTATAAATATGTATTTTGTTTTCATCTGAGTCAACGAGTTCTATTTTATATCATTAGTTATAAGTATTGTGTGTGGGACTTATATGTAATGATGAGAGGAGAGAGAGAGAGAGATATTACGTAACGGGGACCAGTGAGTGCGCCACGCGGGCAGATAGGCCTAATTCCCTCCTCCCTCCTCCCTTCCTCCCTTTCAGCGCGTGGGAAGTTCTTTGTCGATCCCAGATTGAGAGAGAATATGACGTCATGATTGCCAGTGGGCGGTCCTTAAGTAGTTTGAGATATGCCGCTAGAGGGCCGAGTATAAAAAGAGAGGTTCTTGCCACCATTTCTTCAGAACTCATCAGGCAAAGCGACTTCTCATATCCCTTGCAACTATCCATATTCTTCCGACTGATGTGAACTTTCTCTACTCTCTGAACAGCCTATCTTCTTCTCTTCTCGTCCCTGTTTAACCTCCATGACCCCTTTGGTGCAGATTTAGTCAGCCAAAGTATTATCGCTTGAGTTCTCACGAGATAAGTGCCTGTTAGATAGCCTATTTTTGGAAGGGTTAACTAGAATAGGATTGATTGATGTTTGTTGCACTCGTATATGCATTTCCCTGTGTGCGATTATTCATGTTCCTGTTTTCTGCTGGTTTAGGCAATGCTAGACTGGGATAGGGTTTCTGAGTTGTGATTTCCTATGAGTACTAGGTTGCGGTTGAACCAGTACAATTGCAACGGAGACGTGGAACGCCTAGGTGGTCTTTCTGACTGTGTACCGTGGGAGTTTAGCACTGTGTTGCGAGTGAGGGCTTTTGCCTATGCCACCCAACACTGTGTTATCTCATTTGCTTGACTTTGAGAGGATCGCCAGGAGAGAACCAGATACTAGTGATCTGGATCTCTCAAGAGAGCATCCCGTCAATTACCGTAATTTGGCCGCACAGTCTTAAGGACCTCGCTAGGCTACGAGCCGCTTGCTCAGCCATTGTTTCCTAACCTTAGATATCCCAGCTAGACTTTGCTCGACCAGCAGATACAGCATAGTATCGAAGCTTCTCCTTATGTATATTATTGTTTAAGCATTATTGATTTCATGTGTGGCACGCTTAGCTACTTCAGAGATTAGTGGCCCACGAGCACAATCTTAGTAGGCTATTGCCAGTGCATTGTCGGAGTACTTCTTCTTAATGTTTGCCATATCCTATTGCTTATTCTTATAATTCTTCTTATGTCAATTTAAAGCCTTTAATTACCAGTGAGTTATTCATTAAATTGCTGTTCAAAATCCGATACTTACTTCTTACGAGTATTCGAGAAGCATCTAACTTATCAGAAGATTCCTTGCTTGATGCTCGAGGACTATTGTTTAACGTAACGTAATAGTGCCGATCCGAAGTAGAGGGTGGAGGACTTCTTAAGTTCTTAGTTCAAGGGTGGATTACTTCGGCTTCGGCCAACACTATTCTTTAGTGTTGTAGTACTTTCTTCTTTGTTTGATTGTTGACCAGACTAGATAACTCCCATCTTGTTATTAGTCTGTTGTGTGAAACGCTAGTACCGAGTTCTTGTATACCCCGTTATAGCAGATAGAACTCTGGAGGGTAGTGGCGTTTTTTGTTCGGCTGGCAGTACTCTGGGGTTGGGATCGTGTGTTTCCGTTGTGGCAGCGAGCCATACTCGAGTCCTGTGTAAGAGCCCTAGTGTACCCGAGTGCCCGGTCGTAACAAATGGCGACCTTGCTTAGGATTTTGTGAACAGTATAATTTTTTGCAGAGTTGTACAACATTTGTTTGTTCGTACTTTAGCGTACATATTGAAGAATATTTTTTTTTTGTAAGGCAATTAGGAGAGCATTTAAGAGACTCCAGTTAATTTAGTAATTAGTGCTTGCATAAGGGAGTTTAACACTTTTGTCTCGAGAATTTTTTGGTGAACTTCAGTATGTCGGGCCCTAGTACTGACGAGGAGCGAGAGATGCTAAGTGAGGAGGTGCCGTTAGTAACTAGTGAGGAGGATGCTAGACTTTTTGTGAGTAAGCGGTACCACGTGACGGAGGAGAGGTTGACTGGGGTGAATATTTATGGCTTGCACCTGATAGCCAAGGTTTTGGGTCTATCCAATGTAGGAGGGATGTCCAAGGGGGAGCTGATTTCCTGGGTGTTGCGTGGGCGACATGGGGTTTCGGAGGAGAGGGCGTTTGGGGGGGTTCCTCCCCAGATCCCCTCTCACTCGACTCCCACAGTGCCGTCCACTCAGTTGCCGGAGGTTAGCACTCTCCCACAGAGGGATGAGCATTGGAAGATTGGAGTGCCCTCGGGCGGTGCGTATGGTGGTTCCCCAGTTCTTGCCCCCCCTCCTTCAGTAGTGGCAGCTCCCTCTTCCGGCCTGTCTCCTGAGATGATATTTAAACTCGAGCTTGCTAAAATGGAGAATGAGGCTAGGAAGCAGGAGATGGAGAATGAGTCTAGGAGGCATGAGAAGGAGATGGAGAATGAGTCTAGGAGGCATGAGAAGGAGATGGAGGCTGAGTCTAGGAGGTATGCAATCGAGGCTGAGTCTAGGAAGTATGCGATTGAGGCTGAGTCTAGGAAGCAGGAGAATGAGACTAGGAGGCACGAGGATGAGACTAGGAGGCACGAGGCTGAGCTTAGATACGACTCCGAGAAATATTGTGCTCAGATAGACTTAGATAAGACTCGTGCAGAGTCGACAGGGATTCGGATGGGCCGGGAGGGCCAAGTAAGAGAACAGTCCTTGTCTCAATTAGTCAAATTGGTGCCGGCATTTAGTGAAACTGAAGTCACAGAATTTTTTAATCGTTTTGAGAAGAAGTGTAGGGAGCATAATTGGCCTGAAGAGAAGTGGGCAGCTCTGGTCTCCTCAAGACTTACGGGTAAGGGTCTGAAGGCTTATGATGCACTGCCTTTAGAGTCTTGCATTGACTACCCAGAATTGAAGAGAGCTGTCCTACGGGCATACGAGTTGCAACCAGAAACATATCGATTGAAGTTTCGGGGTGTTACAAAGACTAGGGAGGCGACCTTTCTTGAACATGCCCGGGACTTAAAAGATGCACTTACAAACTGGACACGTTCTGAGAAAGCTGAGACGGCCGAACAGTTGACTGAGCTGTTTCTGCTCGAGCAGTTTTATAAGTGTACAGGTGCAGAAATGACTTTAACTATTAAAGAAAAGAATCCAAAAACTCTACAGGAGGCAGCTGAGATGGCTGACCTCCGGCTATCATTAATTCGTGGGTGCGGGTCTGCCCAGCGTAGTGAGGCAGGTAACAAGGGGCGTGACGCCCCACCCCCCCGAGTTAGTAATATATCTTATGCAAACAATTACAAGAGTTATGATACCAAGACTGACCACAAGACTAGCACCGTCCCATTTAAGAAGGGGCCGGGCCCTTCCCAGTACCAAGGGAAGCCCAAAGGGGAGTTAGAGTGTTATCAATGTCATAAAAAGGGGCACTTTGCAAGAGTCTGTCCTAGCAAACCACCTACAGCAGCTGTGTCTTTGGCCTGCAACATTGGTGTGTCTCTGAAGCCTTCTGAGTTTGCCCGGGGCAGTTCGTCAGAGGCTGAGGCACAGCCAATGCAGAAGCACCTGGGAGGCTCGAACCCTGCTCAGGATGTTTTTTGCGACCATAGAGGACGGGGTTGCGTGATGTGGGCGGGGCGCAAGCATGGAGTAGAGGTCTTGCGTGATACAGGTGCTTCCCAGACTTTGATGAAAAACTTGACTGGCTACCCTATAAATGCGGCTCGGGTGGTGGTGGTGCAGGGTATTAATGCAACTCGGTCATACCCGCTGGTGCGGTTGGAGTTGGAGGTGGATGGTGTGGCACGTGAATTGGATGTTGGGATTGTGGAGAAACTGCCAGTGGAGGGCGTCGACCTTCTTCTCGGCAACGACTTTGCAATGCCCGCTTCTGAGGTTCTACCCTTAGTCGTTGCCGAGAGGCCGGCCGACGTGAGTAGGGAAGAGCGAGAGTGGGTCGAGCGGTGCCAGGCACAACCCATGGCGTGTGCTGTCACCCGAGCTCGGGCAGCTAAAGTGTCACAGCCTAGTCCTCCGTCTTCAGACCAGCAGAGGAACGATCAACAGGAGGAGGCTAAAGCTGGAGTTGGTTTTAAGAGTTTTGACTCGGCGGCTCTCCTGGGTGATTCAGTATTAGCACCATTACTTAGTTCTGGAGTAGCCCCTGGGCCTGTCATCGAGAGTGACGAGGCTGGGCATGACGAGTCTCCACGACAGCAACGTTATGAACATCGAGAGAGACAGAGGGAGCAGCTCAGTATCGGGGAGGGTCATGCATTGCTCCGGGAGCAGTTAGATCGCTTGGCACCCTCAGATATACGTCGGTTGCAGCTGGAGGACCCTGAGCTCCAAACGTGTGCTAATGGAGCTGTGGAGCTCGACGAGGACGGTGATGCACAGCCGGGAGATTTTTTTTATTTAGATGGCATCCTGTATCGGCGTTTTCAAGACCCTAACCGTAGCTGGAAGATGGGGTCCGGGGTAGTGGACCAGTTGATGGTGCCGCGGGAGTGCAGGGATAGCCTACTGAGTTTGGCGCATGACACACCGCTGGCAGGACATTTGGGGGTAAGAAAAACGGTGGCGGCTTTGGGGAAGTTGTTTTGGTGGCCGGGGATGAAGTCTCATGTGCAGTCCTGGATAAACTCATGTGATATTTGTCAACGGGTCGGGAAACCAAACCAAGTTATTCCTAAAGCTCCGTTGCACCCTATTCCTGTAATTGGGCCACCTTTTAGTAAGATTGTTGTTGACATGGTTGGTCCCCTCCCTCCCACAAAGGCTGGTAATAAATTTTTGTTAACCATCATGGATGTTGCCACTAGATACCCCGATGCATACCCCATGAAAAACGGCATGGCTAAGACGGTAGTCAGTAACTTGTTGTGGTACTTTTCAAGGTACGGGTACCCGGAGGAGATTCAGTCTGATCAGGGGTCCAATTTCACCTCCAATCTCTTTAAGCAAACAATGCAACAGCATGGAATACGGGCGGTGGTATCGTCAGCGTATCACCCTGAGAGCCAAGGGGTGCTTGAGCGGTGGCATGCCACCCTTAAAAGCATGCTCAGGTGTTATTGTGCTGATAACGGAAGAGATTGGGATCTTGGATTGCCGTATGTACTGTTTGCTGCTCGGGAAGTGCCTGGTGAGAGCCTGGGATTTAGTCCAAACGAGCTGATTTTTGGACACCGAGTCAGGGGCCCCCTTAATATGCTGCGGGAAATTTGGGAAGGAACTGTGCCGCCTTGTTCCTTGTTGAAGTATGTGTTTGAAAGCCGTGAGCGCATGCTTAAGAGTCTGGAGATGGCAGGTCGGAATTTAACAGGGTCACAAGCTTTAATGAAGGACAGGTATGATCGCAAAGTGAAGCTCTGGGAGTTCATTGTGGGACAGGAGGTGTTGATTTTGTTGCCTTTGGTGGGTAACCCCTTGTCGGCGAAGTATACTGGACCCTATAAAATTGTGGAGAAAATTTCGGACCTAGATTACCTTGTTGCCACTCCAGACAGGAGGAAGAAGAATCAGTTATGTCACGTGAACCTGATAAAAGAGTATGTGAGGCGCCCCTCTGAGCCTCTCACTGTCCCTGTGTTGGCTTGTTGCGGCCGTGGTGGAGAAGGAGAGGGGGACAGTCAAGCTTCAGAGGAGGATAGCTGGGATCACCATGTTTCAGCGGATCAGTGGGCGGGGAACTCGAGCCTAAGGGCTGACGAGGCTATAGCCCATTTGCCTGAGCCGCAATTTGAAGCTATCCGTCAGTTGCTCGGTTTATACCCCACTGTATTCGCTGAACATCCAGGCCTCACTACTCAGGCTATGCATGATGTTGACGTGGGGCACCATCTACCCTTTAAGTCAATCCCATACCGTGTGCCCCCCATAAAACTACCCGCTCTGAGGGATGAGTTGGAGTATATGCTCGGTAGAGGGTTGATAGAGAAAGGTACCGTTAAATGGACTTCCCCCGTAACACTGCAGCCTAAACCAGATGGCAAGGTACGCTTCTGTATTGATTTCCGTAGGCTAAACGGTTTGACTCCAACTAACCCATATCCTCTTCCTCGGGTTGATGATAGTGTTGATAAAATTGGTAATGCTCGGTTTTTGTCTAAAGTTGATTTAGTAAAAGGTTACTGGCAAGTACCTTTGTCCGAGCGCGCTAAAGAGGTATGTGGTTTTGTGGTGGACGGGAGTACTTACCGGTGTAATGTTATGCCCTACGGACTTAAGAATGCACCAGCAACGTTTCAGAACCTGATGAATGAAATTGTCAAGGACATTCCAAATTGCACCGTATACTTGGACGATGTAATCATTTATGATGACGACTTTGAGAGCCATTGTGAGCACCTGGAGACCTTGTTCCGGAAACTTAGTGAAGCAAGTCTGGTAGTAAATTTGGCAAAGTGTGACTTCGTAAAAGCCACTGTGCAGTACCTTGGGTTTGTAGTGGGAAGGGGACAGGTGTGCCCTCCTCAGAACAAGGTACAGGCTATCAATAAATTTCCGCACCCAACCACCAAGAAGCAGATCATGAGATTCTTGGGTATGATAGGCTACTACAGACGCTTTATAAGGCACCTCTCACAGATTTGTTATCTAAAGACAAAAAGTTTTTGTGGGCGCCTGAGTGTGAAAAGGCTTTTAATTTAGTGAAGCATTTGCTGTGTACTCACCCGATACTCAGGGCCCCAGACTTTAACAGGCCTTTTCAGCTGGCAACAGATGCTAGTGGTGTAGGGGCTGGTGCCGTCTTGCTACAGACAGACAATGAAGGTGTGGAACACCCAGTAAGTTTCTTTTCTAAGAAGTTCAATGCTGCACAAAAGAACTATTCTACAATAGAAAAGGAATTACTGGCGATTGTGCTGTCACTCAGGCACTTCAAGGTGTATGTTCCAGCCTATGGCCCAGTCGTGGTTATCTACACTGATCATCACCCTTTGAGATTCCTAAATCAATTTCACAATCGCAATATGAGACTGACCCGGTGGTCATTGATGTTGCAGGAGTATAACCTGGACATCCGGCATATTGCGGGATGTGACAATGTGATTGCGGATTGTTTATCGAGGGTAGATGATCAGTCGTAGGCTATCACAGGTGTATGATCCCGAAGAGATTGACACACGGGTAGCCTCCTGCTTTGGTTTGAGTAGTATTTTGCGCTTGGTGCTTGTTGGCTCGCGGTTGTAGCCCAGCGTATTGGGTCGTAAAGCAGGATTGTTGAGCGTTTGGTATAGAAGAAAATAGGCTGCCCTTATAGTGCAGCCGGAAAAAAACATATTAAAATATAAAAATCATATAAAAACTCTTTCTTTTTGATATAGATAATTGTATAAGTTTGTCATAGCCTATAGTGTTTGAGTAGTCCACGAACTATCAAACGGCTGAGCTGCTGTAAGCTCGCTCTGGGAGCATGATATTATGTCTTTTACTATTGTTGGGAGGAGTTATGAAATGTGAATTTTTTTTTTATATAAGATGTGTTTTAGTGATAAACTCAGCGTTGTTTTAGTGCCATGCGGTCGCTGGGTGTGAGGGGTTTGATGGGGTTCTGTATATCAGATTTTAGCTCAGGGTTGAGCAAGTAAAATCTTGGGGGAGGTGTGACGCATGTCGAGTATGAGCATGCTGTACAGAACGCCCAGTCAGGCCCCACTCTCGCTAGGATCGTCAGGGCAGGAACTTTGGCTGTAGTCTGTGTAGAGTTTCCTAACTTAGTTTATGTGAGCCGTTGTACTATAAGTATTATAAATATGTATTTTGTTTTCATCTGAGTCAACGAGTTCTATTTTATATCATTAGTTATAAGTATTGTGTGTGGGACTTATATGTAATGATGAGAGGAGAGAGAGAGAGATATTACGTAACGGGGACCAGTGAGTGCGCCACGCGGGCAGATAGGCCTAATTCCCTCCTCCCTCCTCCCTTCCTCCCTTTCAGCGCGTGGGAAGTTCTTTGTCGATCCCAGATTGAGAGAGAATATGACGTCATGATTGCCAGTGGGCGGTCCTTAAGTAGTTTGAGATATGCCGCTAGAGGGCCGAGTATAAAAAGAGAGGTTCTTGCCACCATTTCTTCAGAACTCATCAGGCAAAGCGACTTCTCATATCCCTTGCAACTATCCATATTCTTCCGACTGATGTGAACTTTCTCTACTCTCTGAACAGCCTATCTTCTTCTCTTCTCGTCCCTGTTTAACCTCCATGACCCCTTTGGTGCAGATTTAGTCAGCCAAAGTATTATCGCTTGAGTTCTCACGAGATAAGTGCCTGTTAGATAGCCTATTTTTGGAAGGGTTAACTAGAATAGGATTGATTGATGTTTGTTGCACTCGTATATGCATTTCCCTGTGTGCGATTATTCATGTTCCTGTTTTCTGCTGGTTTAGGCAATGCTAGACTGGGATAGGGTTTCTGAGTTGTGATTTCCTATGAGTACTAGGTTGCGGTTGAACCAGTACAATTGCAACGGAGACGTGGAACGCCTAGGTGGTCTTTCTGACTGTGTACCGTGGGAGTTTAGCACTGTGTTGCGAGTGAGGGCTTTTGCCTATGCCACCCAACACTGTGTTATCTCATTTGCTTGACTTTGAGAGGATCGCCAGGAGAGAACCAGATACTAGTGATCTGGATCTCTCAAGAGAGCATCCCGTCAATTACCGTAATTTGGCCGCACAGTCTTAAGGACCTCGCTAGGCTACGAGCCGCTTGCTCAGCCATTGTTTCCTAACCTTAGATATCCCAGCTAGACTTTGCTCGACCAGCAGATACAGCATAGTATCGAAGCTTCTCCTTATGTATATTATTGTTTAAGCATTATTGATTTCATGTGTGGCACGCTTAGCTACTTCAGAGATTAGTGGCCCACGAGCACAATCTTAGTAGGCTATTGCCAGTGCATTGTCGGAGTACTTCTTCTTAATGTTTGCCATATCCTATTGCTTATTCTTATAATTCTTCTTATGTCAATTTAAAGCCTTTAATTACCAGTGAGTTATTCATTAAATTGCTGTTCAAAATCCGATACTTACTTCTTACGAGTATTCGAGAAGCATCTAACTTATCAGAAGATTCCTTGCTTGATGCTCGAGGACTATTGTTTAACGTAACGTAATAGTGCCGATCCGAAGTAGAGGGTGGAGGACTTCTTAAGTTCTTAGTTCAAGGGTGGATTACTTCGGCTTCGGCCAACACTATTCTTTAGTGTTGTAGTACTTTCTTCTTTGTTTGATTGTTGACCAGACTAGATAACTCCCGTCTTGTTATTAGTCTGTTGTGTGAAACGCTAGTACCGAGTTCTTGTATACCCCGTTATAGCAGATAGAACTCTGGAGGGTAGTGGCGTTTTTTGTTCGGCTGGCAGTACTCTGGGGTTGGGATCGTGTGTTTCCGTTGTGGCAGCGAGCCATACTCGAGTCCTGTGTAAGAGCCCTAGTGTACCCGAGTGCCCGGTCGTAACATGTGTGATAGTATATAAGATGTGTAACAGTATGTAAGATGTGTGACAGTAAGTAAGATGTGTGACAGTATGTAAGATGTGTGACAGTATATAAGATGTGTGACAGTATATATGATGTGTGACAGTATATAAGATGTGTGACAGTATATATGATGTGTGACAGTATATAAGATGTGTGACAGTATATATGATGTGTGACAGTATATAAGATGTGTGACAGTATATAAGATGTGTGACAGTATATATGATGTGTGACAGTATATAAGATGTGTGACAGTATATAAGATGTGTGACAGTATATAAGATGTGTGACAGTATATAAGATGTGTGACAGTATATAAGATGTGTGACAGTATATATGATGTGTGACAGTATCTAAGATGTGTAACAGTATGTAAGATGTGTAACAGTATGTAAGATGTGTGACAGTAAGTAAGATGTGTGACAGTAAGTAAGATGTATAACAGTATGTAAGATGTGTGACAGTATGTAAGATGTGTGACAGTATGTAAGATGTGTGACAGTATATAAGGTGTGTAACAGTATATAAGATGTGTGACAGTATGTAAGATGTGTGACAGTATATAAGATGTGTGACAGTATATAAGGTGTGTAACAGTATATAAGATGTGTGACAGTATGTAAGATGTGTGACAGTATATAAGATGTGTGACAGTATATAAGATGTGTGACAGTATATAAGATGTGTGACAGTATGTAAGATGTGTGACAGTATATAAGGTGTGTAACAGTATATAAGATGTGTGACAGTATGTAAGATGTGTGACAGTATATAAGATGTGTGACAGTATATAAGATGTGTAACAGTATGTATGATGTGTGACAGTAAGTAAGATGTGTGACAGTATGTAAGATGTGTGACAGTATATAAGATGTGTGACAGTATATAAGATGTGTGACAGTATATAAGATGTGTGACAGTATATAAGATGTGTGACAGTATGTAAGATGTGTAACAGTATGTAAGATGTGTAACAGTATGTAAGATGTGTGACAGTAAGTAAGATGTGTGACAGTAAGTAAGATGTATAACAGTATGTAAGATGTGTGACAGTATGTAAGATGTGTGACAGTATATAAGATGTGTAACAGTATATAAGATGTGTGTTATGAGGTATCCATACATTCAATTTATCTAAATGTCTTAGTATATGACTGTATGCCTCTGTGTATGTGCACATCTCTATCTGAATTCTATTTTTCTACTATGCATTTGCATGATATTTCTTTCGGTTGGAGATGACTGGGTGTGTGTGTTAGTTTATGTATGTGCTAGTTAATGTGTGTGCTTTGTATGTGTGTGTATTGTGACGCTTCTGCATAGTAGCCACGTGCGGGCATCCGCGCGCGTCGGCTGCCCAGCCGTTTAGAAACCGGCTGGTGGCAGCCGGTCGGCAGGCTTTTCCTTAGTATATATCCTACGACAACGTAACTTATGTCTGGGATATTCTTATGTTGTTTCACAGCTTGAAGCTGCCATTATTCTTAACCAACGCATCTTAGTATATTTTATTCTCGATAGTTGATTATTTCATTATAATATATAAGATGTAAGTCTAGTGAGGGCGGGAGAGAGAGACCAGCTTGGGACGTTGCTTCGCTTGCCAGCTTGGGACGAGCCTGAAGCGTTGCCATATGCATTTGATTGCAACGTTAGGCTTAGTTTCAACTCACACACAGGGTAGAGGATTTTGACCAGGCAACAGTGTTGAGTGTTGCCAAGCCTGGGATGTATTTTTATGCCTAGGGTGGGGTCCAGACAGATTCAAGACTCGGAGCTCACCTCACTGTCGTACCCTTCGGACCCCCTTGATATCTATCCCTCTCAACCCCACTTAGAAACTTTCTCTCTTACTTTGTATACCTTCTTTCCACTACTTCACCAATCTATTTAATTATCCCATCCCCTTGATAGACCTTATATCTATTATTGTATTAACGACGAGCTCTCAGATAACTAGATAGGATTTAGGGCCTTATGCAGGGATGTAATTGTTAATGAGACCTAGGAAGCTTTTTTGTTGTCACATATTTGGTGGTTTCATGCTTGCTAGTGTGTTCTTGTGTCAGGTTAGCAGGGGCTAGACTGGAGGGGAGGCTTTTTGCGATCTTTTAAGTAAAGTCTGCTGGTGCGAGTCTCGTGGACCCGCACGACTTTACTAGGATACCCGTGGGAGTCTGGGGGCATTTTCTTGTCTGTGTCCCTGTGTGTCTAGCATTGTGTTGTGTGAGGGCCATTGCCTAGTCCACTCAGCACTGCGCTAGCACGTCTTGCTTTTGTTTTAGGGTCGCCAGGAGAGAGTCAGATACTTGCGATCTGAGTCTCTCAAGAGAGCACCCTTTCAATTAGAGTAATTTGGCGCACAGACCTGGGAACGTCCCTAGGCTAGAGCAGGTGGCTCAGCCCGGGTATCCGAAGCCTATATCCTTCCAGCTAGACCTCTGCCACCTGGCAGATTAACAGCTAGGGGTTTATTATCTCTGTATGCTTGTTATTGTGCCACAGTTTACCGTTTTTGTGAGCATTGTGAGTCAGGGTGTGGCTTAGAGACTCTGTCCGAGCAGGCTTGCCTGACTAAGAGTGAGAAGCACACCTGTATGTGGTTATGTTGCGAGTTGCTACCTTTATTTAATTATACCAATGCCATTATACACTGTAAGTCCTATCACTAGTATTTATTCCTGCTTATGAGTTAAGAGTTCTCTAAATCCGTAACGTACTTTCTTTGCTAAGCATCAGATCCTACAGTAGCCGCATGCAGTTTAGAGACCCGCATCTTGTCTACCTGTACGATGTTTTGAGGACTGTTTGCTTTCACCTTCTTTCATGCAGGGGTGATTAGTTGTATTAATTAACGTAACGTTAAATGTACTTTCTTCTAGTTTGTTATTAAATTGTTTCTGCAATTTAATTCCGTTATCTATCTTTTCCTTGAAGCTTCAAGTCAACTTAATTGTGTGATAATTTATATAGCTGCTTGACTATCAGCAGTCTATAGTGCGTGCACCCTGCAACCGAGTCATAGGATACCTCGTTGTCCAGGCAGGACTCTTGACGGTTTAGGGTGGTTTGTTGCCTGGGTTTATAGATAAGGGTTGGATCTAGCGTTTTCCGTTGTTGCTTGTTGCCGCATACCTAGTCCAATAGAAAGAGCCCAGTGTTTATATATCCCAGGACGTAACAAATGGCGACCTTGCATAGGATTTACTGAACAGAGGAATATAGTGGTCATTTGTTTTGAGATTCCTTATGATTAGAGGAATACAGTGGACATAGAGTTTTTTTTTGGAGCAACCAATATAACACATTAAAGACTTTAAATAACATTAGTATATACATACTTGCATAGGAGATAAGGCACATTCTATAACCGTGATAATTACTGCAGTACACAAACATGTCTAATACATCAGAACACAGTGATGGGTCAGGTCACGATACGGGCTCGGAGGGAGAAAGACCTGTGGAGTGGCTAGTCGATAGCGAGGAGGGTGCTAGAAGATTTTTAGAGGTGCCCCTTACCGCTGCCAGGGTGTTGAAGCTGAATAAGTATGGCTTAAAGTGTGTGGCAGGTCTTCAGGGTCACCAGGGTTTAAGTGGCATGAGGAAAGATCAGCTGGGGACTTTGATATTGGGTTTAGAAGGGAGAGACCTGGGTGGAGAGGCGACTGGGGGCCCCGGTCCCCAGCCCCCCCTCCACTCTACCCCGTATCAAACGTCAGGGTGCCTGAATTTAGTACATACCCCCAAGTTGATGGTCAATGGCAGCGTGGAATTCAATCACAGGGACCCTCTCCATTAAATGCACCTTCCCCTCCTCAAGGGTTGACTCCAGATTTGTTGTTTCGGCTTGAGATGGCCAAGGTTGAGGCTGCCGAGAGACAGGCTATACGAAAGGCTGAACTGCAGGCAGAGTCTACTAGGTATCGGGCTGACAGGGAGCTGGAGATCTCTCGAGTGGAGGTAACAGGGCGAAATATTGGGGGAGGTAACAGACATCGGGACCAATCATTGTCGCACCTGCTTAAACTAGTTCCTGTGTTCGATGAATTAGGTGTGGCTGAGTTTTTTATGCGATTTGAGAAGAAGTGTCAGGAACACCAGTGGCCTCAGGAAAAGTGGGCAGCATTAGTTTCATCAAGACTCCTAGGAAAGGGGCTAAAAGCGTATGATGCACTACCTTTAGAGTCCTGTGTAGTTTATGATGAGCTAAAGAAGGCTGTGCTACGGGCCTATGAGTTACAACCAGAAACTTACCGCTTGAAGTTTCGGGGTGTTACTAAGGGCAAGGATAGTACCTTCCTAGAACACGCCCGGGACTTGTCTGATGCACTACGACATTGGCTGCGTTCTGAGAGGGCAGCTACTTTTGAGGAGTTGAGTGAGCTGGTTCTCTTGGAGCAGTTCTTTAAGTGCACAGGCGGGGACTTAACATTAAATATAAAGGAAAAAAATCCTAGAACTCTCCAGGAGGCAGCAGAAATGGCTGACCTCCGACTGTCATTAATTCGAGGGTGCGGAGCAGCAGCTAGGAGTGAGTCGGGTGCAAAGGATCGTACCCCTCCCCCTCCCAAGAATTTTGATACACATAAATACACAAAACCATCTAGCACTGACAATAAAACTGAACATAAACCAAATACCGTCCCGTATAAGAAGTCAAATGGTACCTCCCACTCCCAAGGGAAACCAAAGAGTAAAGAGTGCTTTGCATGTCACAAGGAGGGTCACTTTGCAAATGCTTGTCCGAACAAGCCACCGAACAAGGTTGTGTCATTGGTCCGCAGCATAGGGGTGTCGCCTATATCTTCTGAGTTTGCCAAGGGTAGTTCGTCAGAGGGTGGGACACAGCCTGTGTTCAAGAGTCCGGAAGGCTCGAACCCTGTCCGTGACGTCTTTGGAGGTCATAGAGGGCATGGTTTTGTGAGGTGGGCTGGCGAATAGTGAGGAGTTAAGCTATTGCGTGATACTGGGGCTTCTCAGACCTTGTTAAGGAACTTTACTGGTAGACCGATTAACGCTGCTCGGGTGGTGGTAGTTCAGGGGATCAATGCTACGAAGTCCTACCCGCTGGTGCGGATGGAGCTGGAGGTGGGTGGTGTGGCAAAGGAGCTGGATGTGGGAATTGTAGAGAACTTGCCTGTTGGGGGCGTCGACCTCCTCCTCGGCAACGACTTTGCGGTGCCTGCTTCTAAGGTTTCACCCTTGGTCGTTGCCGAGAAGGCGGCCGACGTTAGTAGGGAGGAACAGGAGTGGGTTGAGAAGTGTAGCGTACAAACCATGGCGTGTGTTGTGACGCGTTCTCAGACATCCGGAGCCTTGCAGCCACCACCTCAGTCTATCAAACCGCGGAGGAAAGGTCACAAGAAAACGGGAAGTGTCGGTCAATTGGAGAGTTTTGAGCCGGCAGTGTTTCTTGGTGACTCATTATTGGCACCTATGTTAGAGTCTGGAGAGGCCCCGGGGCCTGTCACCGCTAGTGCAGGTGCAGGGCAGGAAGAGACTCTGCGACAGCATCGTTATGCGCAGCGTGAGGAAAGGATGGCTCAGCGGGACATTGGAGGTGGAAATAAATTATTTAAGATGAACCTGGATAATCTCGCACCTGCTGATATATGTTCCTTGCAGCTGGAAGATCCTGAAGTCAGGGCGTGTGGTAATGGTGCTGTCGAACTGGAGAGCGATGGGGATGCACAGCCTGGTGATTTTTTCTTGTCCGAGGGGATCTTGTATCGGAGACATCAGGATCCCAAGAAAAAGTGGGATGGCGGGTCAGGATTAGTGGACCAGTTAGTAGTACCGAGGGTGTGCCGTGAGAGCTTATTGAGATTAGCTCATGATGTGCCTTTGGCAGGGCACCTGGGGGCACGTAAGACGGAGGCAGCTCTGAGCAAGCTTTCCTGGTGGCCTGGGTTAAAGGCGAGTGTCGTGTCATGGGTGTCACAGTGTCACACTTGTCAAGTTGTTGGGAAACCCAATCAGGTCATCCCGAGAGCCCCGTTACAACCCATCCCTGTCATTGGGCCACCCTTCAGCAAAGTAGTTATCGATATGGTTGGCCCCTTGCCCCCCACTAGTGCCGGCAATACATTTTTACTAACTGTAATGGATGTAGCAACACGGTATCCAGATGCTTACCCCATGCGCAACGGGATGGCTAAGACTGTTGTCAAAAACCTACTTGTCTATTTCTCTCATTATGGCTACCCTCAGGAGATCCAGTCTGATCAGGGATCCAATTTTACTTCTGCTCTGTTTAAGCAGACCATGCAGCAACATGGGATAGTGTCTGTGGTGTCATCTGCCTACCATCCCGAGAGTCAGGGAGTTTTGGAAAGGTGGCACTCGACTCTCAAGAGTATGTTGCGGTGTTATTGCATGGAAAATGGGAAGGACTGGGATCTAGGTCTCCCATACGTTTTATTTGCTGCGAGAGAAGTACCTGGGGAGAGCTTGGGATTTAGCCCGAACGAGTTGGTTTTTGGACACAGGGTCAGGGGGCCCCTCCACATAGTCAAGGAGATCTGGGAGGGAGTCACAAAGCCATGCTCGCTTCTAAAGTATGTAGTTGAAAGCCGTGAGAGAATGCTAAAGAGCTTGGAGGTAGCAGGTCGGAACCTTAAGAGTTCACAAGCTCAGATGAAGGACAGATACGACCAGAAGGTGAAGCTGAGGGAGTTTGAAGTAGATCAGGAGGTACTGATACTACTGCCTCTGGTGGGACACCCCTTGTCTGCCAAGTATTCTGGTCCGTATCGGGTTGTAAGGAAGGTTTCTGATCTCGACTATTTAGTAGCTACTCCTGATCGTAAGAAAAAGAACCAACTTTGCCATGTAAATCTGATGAAAGAGTATGTGAGGCGCCCCTCCGAGCCTCTCACTGTCCCGGTGTTGATCTGCAGCGATCGTGGTGGAGAAGGAGGAAGGGACAGTCAAGCTGCGGGGGAGGATAATTGGGATTGTCATGTTTCCGCGGATCAGTGGGCGGGGAATTCTAGACAAGTGGCTCACAAGTTGATATTGCACCTGCCTGAGCAACAGCGTGTAGCTGTGCAGCACTTGTTTGATTCAAACCCAGCTGTTTTCGCAGAGCATCCTGGCCTCACTACTCAAGCGGTGCACGATGTCGATGTTGGGGACCACCCGCCCTTTAAATCAGTGCCATACCGTGTTCCCCCTATTAAATTACCAGCACTTAGGGAAGAGCTGGATTATATGCTGAAACGTGGGCTGATTTCTGAGGGTGCAGTAAGGTGGACTTCCCCAGTCACACTGCAGCCCAAACCAGATGGCAAGGTGTGGTTTTGTATAGATTTCCGCAGGTTGAATGGTTTAACCCCCACAAATGCCTACCCTCTCCCTCGCGTGGACGACAGTGTGGATAAGATAGGAAAAGCCAAGTTCCTCACTAAGATAGACCTTGTTAAGGGTTATTGGCAAGTGCCCTTGTCTGAGCGAGCGCGAGAGATGTGTGGGTTTGTGGTGGACGGTGCCACATATCGTTGCCATGTTATGCCATACGGGCTGAAAAATGCCCCTGCAACGTTTCAGAAATTAATTAACGACATTGTAGCCGACATTCCCAACTGTACGGTGTACCTAGATGATGTCATAATATACGTCGATGATTTTAACAGTCACTGTGCTCACATCGGACAGCTTTTTAATAAACTGAATGAAGCAGGTTTGGTGGTAAACCTGGGTAAGTGCGATTTTGTCAAAGCCACAGTTTTGTACCTGGGGTTCGAGGTGGGGATGGGTCAGGTGTGCCCTCCACAGACAAAGATCAAAGCCATCGATCAGTTTCCCCAGCCTACGACTAACAAACAAATCATGCGGTTTCTAGGTATGATAGGCTATTATCGTCGCTTCATCAAAGGCTATTCGACTGTACTTGCACCTTTAACTGACTTATTATCTAAGGACAAGAAGTTCCGGTGGGTTCCTGAGTGTGCAGAGGCGTTTTCCTTGGTGAAACACCTGTTATGTACCCACCCCATACTCAGGGCCCCGGACTTCAGCAGACCTTTTCAGCTGGCGACTGATGCCAGTGGCGTAGGGGCTGGGGCTGTCTTGTTACAGACAGATGATGAAGGTATCGAACATCCAGTGAGTTTTTACAGTACAAAATTCAATAGTGCACAAAGGAATTACTCTGTAATTGAAAAAGAACTCCTGGCGATAGTGCTGGCGCTCAGGCACTTCGATGTATATGTTCCTGCTTTCGGACCAGTCGTAGTGGTTTATACCGATCATCACCCTCTGAAATTTTTGAATCAGTTTCATAACCGGAATATGAGGCTGACCAGGTGGTCACTCATGCTTCAGGAGTATAATCTGGACATACGCCATATTGCCGGTTCTGATAACGTGATAGCGGATTGTCTATCAAGGGTGGATGATGTTGGTTAGACTGCCACAGGATTGAGGGTTGACTGTGGAGGAAAATAGGCTGTCACTGTAGTTCAGCCGAAAAAAACAAATTAAAAAAGCAAAAACCTTATAAAAACTCTTTATTTTTTATACCGTGTAGAATTTTGTATAAGATGTTGTAGCAGTATCTAAGTTGAATGTTTTCGCTTATTGTCACTGAGTTAGTTGAACTTGCTCGGTGGAGCGCAACAGTCTTTATTTTGTTTATATATAGTGCCTTGTGTCGCAACAGTGTGTGGTACTATGAAAAGCTTTCTGTTAGATATGAAGAACGCGTCGGCTGCCCAGCCGTTTAGAAACCGGCTGGTGGCAGCCGTCCGGCAGGCTTTTCCTTAGTATATATCCTACGACAACGTAACTAATGTCTGGGATATTCTTATGTTGTTTCACAGCTTGAAGCTGCCCTTATTCTTAACCAACGCATCTTAGTATATTTTATTCTCGATAGTTGATTATTTCATTATAATATATAAGATGTAAGTCTAGTGAGGGCGGGAGGAGACGAGCGGGAGAGAGAGACCGGCTTGGGACATTGCTTCGCTTGCCAGCTTGGGACGAGCCTGAAGCGTTGCCATATGCATTTGATTGCAACGTTAGGCTTAGTTTCGACTCGCGCACGGGGTAGAGGATTTTGACCAGGCAACAGTGTTGAGTGTTGCCAAGCCTGGGATGTATTTTGTATGCCTAGGGTGGGGTCCAGACAGATTCAAGACTCAGAGCTCACCTCACTGTCGTACCCTTCGGACCCCCTTGATATCTATCCCTCTCAACCCCACTCTCTCACAGCCCGACGCGCCAACCCGCCAACCCGCCAACAGCACTTCGCTCTCGCTGCTCGAAATCTGACCATAACTTGAGTACTCCATTACTCATCCCCTTATTTGTTTGCATGAGCTGTAGCTAAGCTCTAGCTTAACTGCCCTGTAGTTGCTTTGCATGTAATTTTGCTGTGTTTTTGACTGATAAACGTTTGTTTATCGAGACTGCTTTTGTTTACATTTGTACCGGTTAGTGACGACCGACGCTCTAAAGTAAACAAACTATTTGCTTGTTTCATATTATAAAGTTCTAGCACTTATTGTAGATATTTTAGCCCTCACTGTAGTTAAGTGCTTAGCAAACCACCCAGTAGTTATCTTGCATGACATTGTACTGTAGTTTTGACTGATAAACGTTTGTTTTTCAAAATTCTATTTGTCAGGTTAGTAGAGACGCCGCCGATACCAGCGCCACCTGTGTACACATAAACAAACCCTCTTCTTGTATTTTATATATCAAAGTCTAGCCAATACTGTACTTGGTTGAACTTTTGTATCTTGGTTATCTATATAAATCGCACACACTAACATTTGTCAAGATAGTTTTAATATTGGGTTAGAATAATTTAGTTACTGTAATACTTTTTGATAGCCTATTTATTAATCGCATTTCAGATACTTGTCACCATAATAGGCCTCTCACACTCTTGCCAGGGATATTACTAACTCCATTATTATTATTATTGTGTCGACCACTGTATAAACTAATATACAGGCTTTAGCCTAACTGTGTCATACTGCTAACATAATTTTATTTTTATTTTCAGGCATAAAATTGTGTTCTATTGCTAACATATTCTTTTTGTGATCAACATATTCTTTTTGTGATTTACAGGCATTAATTGTACCATATTGCTAACCAATATTTTTTGTTACTGTACTGTATACTGCTTTCCAGTGTTCTCACTAGGCTAAATTAACCCTCTCCCCTTTTTTTCTCCCAGTAAATTTTGAAACAAATTACTAGTCCATTTACAATTTTCAGGCTTTAACTGTGTCATACTGCTAACATCATTTTTTTTTTTTCAGGCATAAATTGTGTTCTATTGCTAACATATTTTTTGTGATTTACAGCCATAATATTCTTTTTGTGATTAACATATTATTTTTGTGATTTACAGGCATTAATTGTACCATATTGCTAACAAATATTTTTTGTTACTGTACTGTATACTGTTTTCCAGTTTTTTCACTAGGCTACATTAACCCTCTCCCACTTTTTTTTTCCAGTAAATTTTGTAACAAATTTCTAGTCCATTTATGATTTTCAGGCTTTTACTGTGTCATACTGCTAACATAAATTTTTGTTTTTTTCAGGCATAAATTGTGTTCTATTGCTAACATATTTTTTGTGATTTACAGGCATATTAATTTTATCATATTGCTAACAATTTTTTTTGTGATTTTCAGGAATTAATTGTATCACATTGCTAACATACATTTTTTGTGATTTTCAGGCTTTAATTGTACCATTTTGCTAACATAAATTTGTGTGATTTTCAGGCATATTGTGATTATATCGTCATGGCGCCGCAACGAACCTGCACGATTTGTTCCGGTAAATTTGGCCCTACCATGTTTGTTGATACTGATGTCCAAATTTGTAGATTTTGCCAGCTCCGAGAGAAGATTGCGGATGAATTGAATGCAGCTCACCGCAAGATCGATGCCCTGACTACGAAGCTTGAATCCCTTCAAGAATTTGCCACACTCAACGTAGGAGTGCCCTCGGCCCAAGAAACCACTACTATGTCAACCGCCATTCCAGTGCATACAGTACCGGTACCCACACCAGCAGCTACCTTAGATGTTGCAGATAATAATAATGACTCTACTCTCACTCCCCCCCAGGACAACTTTCAGTTAGTGAGAAACAATGTCCATCCCAGTACCAGTACCAGGAAGGTCATCCCGACAACATGCCAAAACCGCTTCAAAATTCTGGCTATTGACGAGGAAGAGGAAACGGAAGAAGTTCGGCTTGTGGGCGACTCCATGGTCCGTGGCCAACTAACCGAGTTCTGCGCCAGGGCACCCAGGACCAGAAAGCGATTCTGTATCCCAGGTGGCGGCGTGGACGACATTGTTGCGGCTCTGGAAGAGGTTTCCAGGCTCGCCCCCGCAAGCACTACGTACGTCATCCACGTTGGATCTAACGATGTCCAACGGACGCGGTCAGAGGAACTACTTTGCAAGTACCGGCGGCTGATCAGGTCCTTCAAGGAAAAATCTAATAGAATCTTAATTTCAGGAATTGTTCCCCGGATTGATGTAGAAAACCGATTCTACAACATAGCTACCAGTACAAATCGCCGACTAGCCAAACTCTGCAGGGAGGAGAACATCGGCTTTGTCGACACGTGGGATAATTTTTACTATGATAAATCTTTGTTTTCAGGAGATGGTGTACATCTCAATGAAGTAGGAGCTGCACGTCTTGGTCGTCTGCTGAACGATGCAGTCAAGGATTTCCGTTCAAAAAACGGGGTCAACCAGACCCAAGACAGGGTAGTGTAAGTCAAATACGAACTGAAAATTCAGACAATGAACAATCAGTAACATCCAACTCTAATACTCTTAAGGTGTTTTATGTAAATGCTCGTAGCATACGCAATAAATTTTCAGATCTAGAGGAAATCGTGTTTACAGAACATTATGATATAATCGGCATTACAGAATCTTGGTTAAATACGGAAGACAGAGACTTTTTAGCCGAATATACGCTTCCTGGTTATACATTGTTTGAGAAAAGTCGGATCAATAGAAATGGAGGAGGAGTTCTGTTTTTTTATAAAGGAAAGTCTTAATCCCGTCTTAATGTCAAAACCTCAAATTGCGAATATAGACATATCTTACGTACTATTAAATAATAAACGAGGAACTAAAATAACACTAGCTTTATTATACAGACCCCCATCTCAATCAGTGCAAACTGACAGTGAAATTTATGAACAAATTGCAGAAATAACTAACATACAAGATACCGTAATTCTTGGCCATTTCAACTTACCCGTGACTAAATGGGGCGATATTCTTACTTCACACTCTGGACATGACCTCTATGCTAACTTGCAAGAGAGTTCACTTTTTCAATTTATACAATCTCCGACCCGTGGTAATAATGTGCTTGACCTTGTACTCGCAACAAAAGAAGAATTAATAGAGAATTTGAATGTTGGTGATGAATTCAGTAACAGCGACCATCGTACGATAACTTTCACTTTAAAGTTTACTAGTAACAAATCAAATAGCAGCATTGAGAAAGTCCCTAATTTCAAGAAAGCAAATTTTCATAAACTTAAATCAAAACTTAAAGAAACTGACTGGAGCTTTCTGACTAACAATAACGACATAAATACATCTTGGGAGTGTTTCACAACCACTTACCTTAAGGCAGTGCAAGACTGCATACCATCGAAAATACGGCGTCCAGGCCAAAATGATAAGCCCAAATGGTGGAATAAAGATATTTCAGACTGTCTGCTTGCTAAAAAATTTGCTAATGATAGATTAAAATCCTCACAAAATGACGAAGAACGGGTGAAATTTGTAGAGCTACGACGCAAAGCCAAAAAGTTAATTAAGCAAAGTAAAAAGACCCTGGAGTTACATGTTGCGAATCAAAGTAAAAACAAACCCGAAAGAATTCTATAGTTATATCAGAAAGAAAAAAGTAGTTACTTCAACTGTTGGATCGTTAGTCGATGAAAATGGAGAATACACCAAAGACGAAGTACAAATGAGTAATGCCCTCAATACCTTCTTTGCATCAGTTTTTACAACCGAAGACCTCAGTGATATCCCTACACCATCGCCGATTCAGATTGATAATTCAGATGTTCTAAGCAATATCACCGTTACAGAGAGAGAAGTATTGAATTGTTTAGATAAACTCAAGGTAAATAAAACGCCTGGACCTGATACAATCTCACCTAGAGTTCTAAAGGAAGCTAAGGATGAGCTCTCCAAACCACTGACATTGCTATTCAATGAATCCTTGCAGTCTGGGACTATGCCTGATCAGTGGAAGCTAGCCAACGTAACACCGATATTAAAAAAAGGCAGCAAATCCCTACCAAGTAACTATCGTCCAATTAGCTTAACATCAATTGTATGTAAAATGCTAGAAACGGTCATAAGAGACAGACTCGTAAATCACTTAGAGGCAAATAACTTACTTAAAGATACTCAACACGGCTTTCGTAAAAAACGTTCCTGTTTAACAAACCTCTTAGACTTCTTCCACGATATCTTCAACCTCTACGATGAGAGTAAAGCTGTAGATATTATATACCTTGATTTTCAAAAGGCCTTTGACAAAGTTCCCCACAAACGATTACTGCTAAAACTAAAAGCGCATGGAATACAAGACGGTGTGTTGAAATGGATAGAAAATTGGCTCAGCGACAGAAAGCAAAGAGTAGTCATAAACGGTAAAGCATCTAAATGGACCAATGTAAGTAGTGGGGTACCCCAGGGATCGGTACTAGGACCAATTCTCTTTCTAATTTACATCAACGACATAGATGAGGGTCTCACCTGTACAGTCTCGAAATTTGCTGACGATACAAAAATTGCAAATAGCGTACTCTCAAAAGAACAAGTTGACGATATGCAACACAATCTAGATAAATTGTCATGTTGGGCCCAAATTTGGCAAATGAGTTTCAATGCGGATAAATGTAAAGTACTACATATCGGATACCTAAATGAGAAAGCAAACTATTCGATGAATGGCACTCAGCTTAAGAATGTAAACAAAGAAACCGATCTGGGAGTAACAATATCGAGTAACCTAAAACCGAGTCAACAATGTTCAGAAGTTGTTAAGAAGGCAAACAAAATAATTGGCTTTATAGGCAGGTCATTTGAGCATAAATCCAAAGATGTTATCCTAACCCTTTACAATTCCTTAGTCCGCCCTCTTCTGGAATACTGCGTTCAATCCTGGTGCCCTTATTACCAAAAAGATATAAACAAGCTAGAACGAGTTCAACGTAGAGTTACCAAAATGATACCTAGCCTAAAGAACAAACCATACGAAGAGCGTCTTAGAGAATTAAATCTATTTCCTTTAACCCAGCGCAGATTAAGAGGCGACTTAATTCAAGTGTTCAAAATCATCAAAGGCATCGACAATATGAACTGTAGTAAGTACTTCACTATCGACCAATCTAATTACATGCGGGGAAACGGTTGCAAAATTATTGGTAAATCTTTTAACTCACACGAATCTAAGAATTTCTTCTTCAATCGAGTTGTCAACTTGTGGAATGGGCTTCCCCGAGACGTTATAGACTGCAGCACCGTTGATTCATTTAAACTCCGCTTAGACAAATATCTCGCATCAAACCCGCGACTAACTGCGTTTGTAAATGCATAACTTTATTGTATACCCCCCTCAGTTACTAACCCATCTGTCCCCTACTAACTTCCTAATCCTGCCACGGACATTAGTTCTAGGGCAGTAGTTCCCTTTCCAATGTTCCCTTACCCACTCTCAACCACTGTTTGGACACTTGATCCTCAGTGTTTTGGAGGACAAGCAGCCTAGAAGGGTCACTAGACCTGTTGTTGCTTGATTTCCTTTGTACTCCTTTGTACACTTAGAAACTTTCTCTCTTACTTTGTATACCTTCTTTCCACTACTTCACCAATCTATTTAATTATCCCATCCCCTTGATAGACCTTATATCTATTATTGTATTAACGACGAGCTCTCAGATAACTAGATAGGATTTAGGGCCTTATGCAGGGATGTAATTGTTAATGAGACCTAGGAAGCTTTTTTGTTGTCTCATATTTGGTGGTTTCATGCTTGCTAGTGTGTTCTTGTGTCAGGTTAGCAGGGGCTAGACCGGAGGGGAGGCTTTTTGCGATCCTTTAAGTAAAGTCTGCTGGTGCGAGTCCCGTGGACCCGCACGACTTTACTAGGATACCCGTGGGAGTCTGGGGGCATTTTCTTGTCTGTGTCCCTGTGTGTCTAGCATTGTGTTGTGTGAGGGCCATTGCCTAGTCCACTCAGCACTGCGCTAGCACGTCTTGCTTTTGTTTTAGGGTCGCCAGGAGAGAGTCAGATACTTGCGATCTGAGTCTCTCAAGAGAGCACCCTTTCAATTAGAGTAATTTGGCGCACAGACCTGGGAACGTCCCTAGGCTAGAGCAGGTGGCTCAGCCCAGGTATCCGAAGCCTATATCCTTCCAGCTAGACCTCTGCCACCTGGCAGATTAACAGCTAGGGGTTTATTATCTCTGTATGCTTGTTATTGTGCCACAGTTTACCGTTTTTGTGAGCATTGTGAGTCAGGGTGTGGCTTAGAGACTCTGTCCGAGCAGGCTTGCCTGACTAAGAGTGAGAAGCACACCTGTATGTGGTTATGTTGCGAGTTGCTACCTTTATTTAATTATACCAATGCCATTATACACTGTAAGTCCTATCACTAGTATTTATTCCTGCTTATGAGTTAAGAGTTCTCTAAATCCGTAACGTACTTTCTTTGCTAAGCATCAGATCCTACAGTAGCCGCATGCAGTTTAGAGACCCGCATCTTGTCTACCTGTACGATGTTTTGAGGACTGTTTGCTTTCACCTTCTTTCACGCAGGGGTGATTAGTTGTATTAATTAACGTAACGTTAAATGTACTTTCTTCTAGTTTGTTATTAAATTGTTTCTGCAATTTAATTCCGTTATCTATCTTTTCCTTGAAGCTTTAAGTCAACTTAATTGTGTGATCTTTTATATAGCCTGCTTGACTATCAGCAGTCTATAGTGCGTGCACCCTGTAACCGAGTCATAGGATACCTCGTTATCCAGGCAGGACTCTTGACGGTTTAGGGTGGTTTGTTGCCTGGGTTTATAGATAAGGGTTGGATCTAGCGTTTTCCGTTGTTGCTTGTTGCCGCATACCTAGTCCAATAGAAAGAGCCCAGTGTTTATATATCCCAGGACGTAACAGTATATTATGTACGCCCTGCTTCTCCATTCCCTCCTGCCCCAACAGCAGAGAGCAGAGAACAGGTCATCAGGGTGGGCGGGGTATAACCTCATTCCCTCCTTCACTCCCAACACCCTCTTGACCACAATCCAGCACCAGACCTACGAATATCCCCACAGTTGGCAAGGTCGGGGTTTTCATGCACAATTGGGCTAGTTTAGAAAACCAGTTGTGGAGAATTCCGAAAGGCTATGGGTTGTAGGTTGCTTTTAAGACACTATAAGCACAACATAATACATAACACGATGTTCACAGACCCTCCTCCAGGCAAAATGTATGCATATTTTGGAAGAAAAATGTCTCGGCCAAAGGCTGGTTCATTCTAAATTTGCAGGCTCACTATCGCTCGGCAGAAAAAAAGTATTGGGATATTTAAAGGCAATTTTTTATTTTTTTCCCCCTGGCTCTTGGGCGGATTCTGCAATATTGGAGGTGGCAACAGTGGATATCTCCGAGGGCACCAGGAACACGGCGGCAGATTATCTCTTCCAGTAGCTGGTGATTTTACGCTCAAAATTCACCAGGAAATATGGTCAGGGCGCGGCAAAAACCCGTCTGATCCGCCACGTCCTACCCCTGGCCACTCGTCCAGGGGATCACACTACGGATAGGGTTGGCAACTTTGGACCCCAAACATTATTCTGGCAATTTTGTTTTGAATGATTTTACACTGGTATTGGCAACTAGATTGGACCTCCATAGTTATAGGGGACAACATTATCTTTAGAGTGTATTTCAGAAGGTGCCAGATCAGTGCCACGGAAGGAAAGTTGAAGGGAAAAGCACTCGGGTGGTGTTGCCTGTACCGGGGGTCAATGGGATCAGACTTGTCAAACCTGTAGGCGTCAAGAACAGAACATGTCAGTGGTGGGGCTCTTGTAAATTTTGATCTTGCATTATCATCAGACTGCTCCATGAATTACAAACTTCATGCAATGCCTCGAAGCAATTGTGTGTGTGTGTGTGTGTGTGTGTTGGGGGGGGGGGGGAGGGGGCAAGAACCTTAACCGTGTCGGAGGGGTTTTAAGTAAAGAAGGATGCAGGCGAGGGCTCTTTCCGATACATTTTTATCTACAACTTTGTTCTGGTAATATTCCAGCACGGCAGAATGGTTCAATGTAACTTGTATTAAGGGGATAATGGCTGTTTTTTTTTGTTTTTTTTTTGGGGTGGGGGAGTCTATTTATTAATTTATTCATGTATTTTTTAGTTTCCTCGCTAGACCTCCATCAAGCTTAGAAAACACCCCCTAGACCCCCCTTCAAAATATATTTGTACATTTTTCGGTAAAAAAAAAAAAATCCCGGCCTAAAGCCGGTTCCTCTTAAAATTGCAGGCTCTTTATCGCTCGCCAGGAAAAAATCGACACCTAAGTGGCACAAAAAGTCTTAAAATTGACAACGAAATGGGGCGAAAAGTGTTAAAATTGCCAAACTAATGAACCGAACGTCTTAAAATCTCAAAACTAATGGGGCTAACCATGAGGGAGAAGGGGTAAAAAAAAACAAAAACAAACAAGCACTACCCCCTTAACCATCACTGCAGGAATTATATATATGGCAACACCTCCTTATCGTCATCATCCATCCCACCCCAGCAAACTTTAGAATCTCATCCCTGCATCTGGTTCTCTGTCTACCCTTTCCTCTAGCTCCATCTTTTGATCCTCATTCTGTAGCTTTAGTAGTCCATCGCTTTTATTTTCTGTTAATATATGACCTGCCCTTCCTCTGTTCTAGTTTCTGTTAATATATGACCTGCCCTTCCTCTGTTCTAGTTTCTGTTAATATATGACCTGCCCTTCCTCTGTTCTAGTTTCTGTTAATATATGACCTGCCCTTCCTCTGTTTTATTTTTTGTTAATATATGACCTGCCCTTCCTCTGTTCTAGTTTCTGTTAATATATGACCTGCCCTTCCTCTGTTCTAGTGTCTGTAATATATGACCTGCCCTTCCTGTTCTAGTGTCTGTTAATATATGACCTGCCCTTCCTCTGTTCTAGTTTCTGTTAATATATGACCTGCCCTTCCTCTGTTTTATTTTCTGTTAATATATGACCTGCCCTTCCTCTGTTTTAATTTCTGTTAATATATGACCTGCCCTTCCTCTTTTTTAATTTCTGTTAATATATGACGTGCCCTTCCTCTTTTTTAATTTCTGTTAATATATGACGTGCCCTTCCTCTGTTTTATAGTAATGAAAATTCAGCTCGTCAACACGTCCTAAGCCAACGTGGTGAGTCCCAAATGGCTTAAGGGGAGGAAGACCGTTTTTCTGGACCCCTTCTCCCTCATGTTTAGCCCCACTAGTTTTGAGATTATAAGACGTTCGGCCCATTAGTTTGCCGATTTTAACACCTTTCGCCCCATTTCGTTGTCAATTTTAAGACCTTTCGTGCCATTTAGGTGTTGATTATTTCCTGGCGAGCGAAAGCGAGCCTGCAATTTTAAGAGGAACCGGCCTTTGGCTGGGAATTTTTTCTTCCGAAAAATGTACAAAAATATCTTGAAGGGTGGTCTAGGTTTTTTTTTCTTCTAAGCTTGATGGAGGTCTAGGGAGAAAACTAAAAAAATATATGAATACATTAATTAATAGACCAAACAAACGGTCAGCCTCCCATTAACCCTCTCAAACAACCATTATGGCAACACCCATGTTATGCTAATTCAAATTAATGTGGCAGCTTGTTCCTCCCTGCTCTTCACACATACTTCTGATTGGTTCAATATACTGTACTTTCATCTTTTGGACATCAAATATCGTTATTATTATTTAAGGGCACCTCCACACACGACCTCCCAATCAATCCAGTTCAGTCATAACCTCACTTATAAGGCGTGGATATGTTGCTATTAGTACAGTAACACTGACGTAATTCCAAACATGGTCTGATTTACTCCAATGAATTATTTATCTCTCTATGAGTATATAACTGATCAATGCACATCAAGAACTTCAGAGCGGCACTGTATGCATGTAGAGAATCAGTCAGACGAGCCGTGGTGTTGCCAAGCTGCTTAACTATCAACTTGTGTTACCGTACATGTTCCACTATTGCATAAAAGTATGTACACCACCTGCAGTGAAAGCTGCTATGAATTATACTGAACAATTCTAACACGCTGATGATAGAATTTTAATAATTCTCATTAATAAACAGACTTCCGAGTCAATGTTTCCCTCATTCAATGTTCACAGTTTCATTATTATATATAATATACTGATACTAATGTGCCAGCTACTTATGTAGGCGACTGAATTAATTGAATAGGCTTATTTGGTCTCAATAGTTTGTACACGGTTCAAATATAATATAACCATTTATCAAAATAGACTGGGCTCTTAATGAACGAGTTCATCTATTACGGAACTCAGGTACCATCTTGGTCCCCAAAGGCCGTACGAAACCTCGTAGTTAAGGTAAATAAGCAGTACACTATATGTAGATTAAGAACAGTTTGTAGATGTTTACCTTGAGAGCTACAAGTAGACAATACACTAAAACTCACACCCACATACTCGTTTTCCCGGCCATATCGTAATCCTTCTCCCAAGCCCTGCATACCACGCTGACCGAGAACAGTTCTGTGCTGGTCCCAAACTATTACTACTAATACTACTACTACTACTACAACTACTACTACTACTACTACTACTACTACTACAACTACTACTACTGGAAAGAAATGGGTTGTAGGAAGTGAAGAATGTGCTCGTGTTCTGACTGACCATCAGCAAGTCAGGAAATCAGCACCGTCTTGTTAGCTGGCGATTCAATTGTTGTCTTGACTGCCCCTTCCCTGTTGCCTCCAACCTCCACCCCCTTCCCTGTTGCCTCCCACCACCACCCCAATCCCTGTTGCCTCCCACCCCCTTCCCTGTTGCCTCCCACCTCCACCCCCTTCCCTGTTACCTCCCACCACCACCACCACCTTCCCTATTACCTCCCACCTCCACCACCTTCCCTGTTACCTCCAACCACCACCACCACCTTCCCTGTTACCTCCCACCTCCACCACCACCACCTTCCCTGTTACCTCCCACCTCCACCACCACCACCTTCCCTGTTACCTCCCACCACCACCACCACCACCTTCCATGTTACCTCCCACCACCACCACCACCACCTTCCATGTTACCTCCCACCACCACCACCACCACCTTCCCTGTTGCCTCCCACCTCCACCACCACCTTCCCTGTTACCTCCTACCACCACCACCACCTTCCCTGTTACCTTCCACCACTTTCTCTGTTACCTCCCACCACCACCACCTTCCCTGTTACCTCCCACCACCACCACCACCACCTTCCCTGTTACCTCCCACCACCACCACCTTCGCTGTTACCTCCCACCACCACCACCACCTTCCCTGTTACCTCCCACCACTTTCCCTGTTACCTCCCAACACCACCACCACCACCTTCCCTGCTACCTCCCACCACCACCTTCCCTGTTACCTCCCACCACCTTCCCTGTTACCTCCCACCACCACCACCACCACCTTCCCTGCTACCTCCCACCACCACCACCACCTTCCCTGTTGCCTCCCACCTCCACCACCACCTTCCGTGTTGCCTCCCACCTCCACCACCACCTTCCCTGCTACCTCCCACCACCACCACCACCTTCCCTGTTACCTCCCACCACCACCATCACCTTCCCTGTTACCTCTCACCACCACCACACCTTCCCTGTTACGTCCCACTTCCACCACCTTCCCTGTTACCTCCCACCACCACCACCATCTTCCCTGTTACCTCCCACCACCACCACCACCTTCCCTTTTACCTCCCACCTCCACCACCTTCCCTGTTACCTCCCACCACCACCACCACCACCACCTTCCCTGTTACCTCCAACCACCACCACCACCACCTTCCCTGTTACCTCCCACCACTTTCCCTGTTACCTCCCAACACCACCACCACCACCTTCCCTGTTACCTCCAACCACCACCACCACCTTCCCTGTTGCCTCCCACCTCCACCACCACCTTCCCTGTTACCTCCCACCACCACCACCTTCCCTATTACCTCCCACCACCATCTCTGTTACCTCCCACCACCACCACCACCTTCCCTGTTACCTCCCACCACCTACCCTGTTACCTCCCACCACCACCACACCTTCCCTGTTACCTCCCACCACCACCACCTTCCCTGTTACCTCCCACTACCTTCCCTGTTACCTCCCACCACCACCACCATCTTCCCTGTTACCTCCCACCACCACCACCACCTTCCCTTTTACCTCCCACCTCCACCACCTTCCCTGTTACCTCCCACCACCACCACCACCACCACCTTCCCTGTTACCTCCAACCACCACCACCACCACCTTCCCTGTTACCTCCCACCACTTTCCCTGTTACCTCCCAACACCACCACCACCACCTTCCCTGTTACCTCCAACCACCACCACCACCTTCCCTGTTGCCTCCCACCTCCACCACCACCTTCCCTGTTACCTCCCACCACCACCACCTTCCCTATTACCTCCCACCACCATCTCTGTTACCTCCCACCACCACCACCACCTTCCCTGTTACCTCCCACCACCTACCCTGTTACCTCCCACCACCACCACACCTTCCCTGTTACCTCCCACCACCACCACCTTCCCTGTTACCTCCCACTACCTTCCCTGTTACCTCCCACCTCCACCATCTTCCCTGTTACATCCCACCACCACCACCTTCCATGTTACCTCCCACCTCCACCACCACCTTCCCTGTTACCTCCCACCACCACCACCTTCCATGTTACCTCCCACCTCCACCACCACCTTCCCTGTTACCTCCCACCACCACCACCTTCCATGTTACCTTCCACCTCCACCACCACCTTCCCTGTTACCTCCCACCACCACCACCTTCCATGTTACCTCCCACCTCCACCACCACCTTCCCTGTTACCTCCCACCACCACCACCTTCCCTGTTACCTCCCACCACCACCACCTTCCCTGTTACCTCCCACCACCACCACCTTCCCTGTTACCTCCCACCTCCACCACCTTCCATGTTAACTCCCACCTCCACCACCACCTTCCCTGT